>LPNX011165789.1:0-76907 GCA_001517045.1 Pseudotsuga menziesii | reverse complement strand
CATTCTTAAAATTTTTCCATGCTTAAAAATGATTTCTAGATTGTCTGTGACTTTGTCAACAGAAAGGACACATATGGAGTATTTTCTGAACCAGTGGATCTAGAGGAGGTATTCCATGTTTTTCCATATCACTCTACTTTCCATGAACAAATAATTTGATTATTTTTTTTTCCTATAAAGCAATTTGATAAAAAAATGTGTTATTTCATGTGCTGTCAGCTCGCAGACTATTTTGATGTTATTGAAAATCCCATGGACTTTGGTACCATAAGGAAGAAACTTGAAAACAGAGATTATGTGAGCTTAGAGCAGCTTGAGGTTAGTCATAAGTTATAAATTTGTTGGTTTTACCTGCTTGCTCTTTTTCTCAACATTTGTAGAAGTCAAATTTCCAGCATTATTAAGTATGACAGTGGTATTGTTTTGACATTTTGACAAGACTAAATGTGTGCCTTATAGTATTTCAAAATGTACGTGTGCTAATAATGTTTAATTCTATGTATACGTTTTTAAAGGAAGCCTAGTCATATATCATAGGAAGTTTGGTAATTTTATCTTACTTGACATTTTTTTGAATTTGGTGGGAGCTGTCACTAAGTCGAGTGGATTTTCTTATACAGTATCCCTTTGACATTAATATTTTATTTAATGCCCTATTGGGCTGTAGCTATATGCTTATTTTGATGAAGTAATTTCATGCCCTAGTTTGCTTTTCTGCATTCTCAAAAAATAAACCATTATAGTGTAGAGATCATCCTAAGCCAAAAAAAGTCTTTATGACTCCTTTTATCGCTGTTAAGGCTCTAGTATATTTATTCATGTCCAGACTTAATAAATCAATATTGAGATGAATCTATGAAGCCTAAAAAAATTCAAGGGATTAAATAAATCTCTGAAATGAATCTATAAAGCCTAAAAAATTCAAGGGATTTAATAAATCTCGGAAATGAATCTATAAAGGCAGCCCACAACCCAACACCTACTAGGAAACTTATGATTTAGCAAGGACCTAGATGTCTGGAGACACACCCAATATCGGGGGTATTACTCGAAGGTGGCACCTACCCTTCTGGTCCAATGTATCGTTGGGGATTTGAACTTGGGTTGGGAGAGTGTGAAGCTTACCTCACCATTCGAGTTATTGCCCCCCGACTTCAATATTTGTTATTGTTACAATGGTATTAATAATATTGACAAGGATGCTGACATGGAGTCTTTTGTTGCTGAAGGATCCAATGTTAACTTATATCTTTTGAATAGGGGCTCTCCCTCATACTTTCAAACAGGGTCTTGCACTTTGGATGATGTGCAACATTACTCTTATCCAAGTATTGCTTCACACATTCTACAACTTGAGAAGTATTTAATCAGTGTAGATACATATAAACTTAAGATCTATTAAGTACCAAATGGGATAAGATAATTGAGATGCAATTCTTTTAAGGCTTAAATGAGAGTTTAGATTAATTTTTTAAAGAGACTTTAGATGGGTCTATGTTCACTGTTAATACAATTGGTGGACAGAAGACAGCTCGAAATTGTGCCAAACTGATTTGCCCAATGAGTGATCAATTTTCAGATTCCTCTTGTAACAATCATCTCTTGTGGGGAAATAAGATCTATAATGATACTGAGAATTTAGGCTGTAGAGTGATAAGTTGCTGTGTAAGATCTATGAAAGAGAGAACTAAGAATATTCGAGGTAGTGATGAAATGGAGAAAATAAGAATGCAAAAAGTGATTACTTTTATCACAGCCCTATCAATATCAGAGAGACTTTTATATTTGTGGTACATTTCTATGACTTAGTCTCGAAAATAGTTTGTGTATTCAAGTCTTCAGGGTTTGAGACTTGGGCTTAAATTTGATCCTTCCTCGCTTGTTGAAAACACCTCTTTGAAGGTTCAACTTGAACAATTTGTCTTTAGGGACATGAACCTTAAAAGAATTCTATAATGCTTAAATGACAGTTTACCTTAATCACATGGTTGAACCTGAAGTCATATTATAGCTTTAGCAGCATATCTATTAGTTACTGAACAACTTGTCTCTGGGGATCTGAACCTTTAAACAGCTTGAACTCGTTGTTGATATTCCCACATAGGGTATTCAGTTTTCATATTTTAGCACTGCATAGTGGGAATAAAAAGGCAAGCCTTCTGATATTGAGGGTGCCTGTCATGAAAGGGGGCGTAACTCAGAGATAGAGGAGCTCATTGAGCAAGTCCATGGTTTCATTCTTAGCATGTCCAGTTTCAAATACCCCAAACAATACCATAATGCATTTCTGCTTTGCTAAGAAATGGGTGAGATATTACAAAATACAAAATCACAGAATGGACTTTAGCCCCAATGCCACCTTTTTAGTTAGACAAATTCCTTGGTTCAAAACATGGGCATCACTGAAATAAGAACAAATTCATGTGACATTCATTACAACAATGGCCTAGAACCTGAAGAGATGAAAGGCAAGCTATGCAAGAAGAAGAACAAAATGGTTGAAAATGAAGAATCCAACTCCTCCGAGGTTACAACAACAACAACATTTACATGTAGTACAAAATAGCCTAGAACAACCTTGTACTGCAGCAACTAGTCAGATCTCATAATCAGACTGAATTAGGGAACCTGATGACATACATCCTAGACTGAATTAAGAAATCATAATAATAGAATTCATAGATGTAGAGCAATCTCTGTTCCCAGATCATCTAGAATCAGCTGGTTTTCTATTCACTTTTTTGGGATCGGCAGAATGGATTTTATCTTCAGAGAATATCCTATACCATAGATCGTAATGCCATTGAGTTTAGAAGCATAATCTAAATCATAGAATTTGATTAGGGATTAAAAACAACTTCATCTTAGTTAGGTATCCACAAATGGCATTGTTAAATCTAAATCCATTTTTATTAGGCAAGCTCAAATTTAATTCCATGTTCATTAGGCAACAACAAAATTGTTAAACCTAGCTCCATCCGTATTGGGAAAGCTCAAACCTAAATCCATATTCATTAGACACCCATAAATTGCTAAACCTACATCCTTATTAGGAGCCCTCATGCTTAACTTGGTTTAGGTAAAATGGAATTGTCAAAGAGGGGGTAATTTAAAACATAGCAGTTCACCGCTGTACCAGAATTTGAAAAAAGCACTTACCATTCAAGTATAAATTGGAGTCAAATCATGCTTCCATCATGTTCAGCTTCTCTCTATATAAACGCACAATCTAAAGCTGCTAATTCCAGCCCAAAATATGGTCATACATCTTCAATTCCTGTGAACAGAACACCCATGATGACCATCTCCTGTGGCATCCATGTTATAAAATCCAAACTCCTCACAAATGTCATATGAAAGTACTACAACTCTATGTGTAGAAACAGTTGCTTGAGAAAAGTATGAGACAAGGAAGAATACCATGGAGGGGCTGTATATAACAAGAAAACATGCATTAAAGAGGGTGAGGGGAATACTGTCAAGATGATCAGATTTCTGTGTTTTACAGCTATTTGTACTAGCCAACAGGGATTTAATAGCCCCAGAAGCATTGATTTTCGTGATATAGTCTGCAGTTCTGGTCACTCTATATACGCTGATAGACAAAAGCTTAATAAGGTGAATAGTGCAGGTGATTGATAGGAATCACCCATTGGGATTAGACTACGGTCCCATCGAATAGGTAAGTTTAGTACCCCTTCTTTCAGTTTTGAATGCTTGTAAATTTTGGAGGGAACGGTGCAGAGTAAAGTCAATTGGGTAGATGAGTGACCAGTTTCTTGACAAAATTCACTCGATATATTTCAATTTCAAGCAACTTGTCTCTGCCTAATTCAGGACTCCAAGGCAAAGCACTAGCTTCCTTAACATCAATATCTGATAGAGTGATCCAGCCAAGTACAAAACAATATCTTTCAAGTATAAGCTCATGCACTTGGGAAGCTTCCCTATTCTGCCACACTTCCAAAATGCGACAAACAACAGACTAGAGATCAGACCAATTTAAACCCAGATATTGAAGAACTTTGTGTTCTACAATACCCCAGTTATGAACCCCACTAGGCCACGTTGCTAAGCTCAAGTCAACTCCTCTGCAGCTCCCAACCTATATCTGGTGGTGGATTTGTAATACTCGACAGTCTTGCATCATATTCTCTGGACGCAATAGAAATGAGCAGAATGAGAATAGACAGGAAATAATCCATGCAATGCTTTATATGTTGCATACAAACAAATTTTATGTTCTGGTTAGGTTTCCAGCTTACGAGTATTTCACTCTGGATAGACTGCATAGGCTCGGGTTCAATTCATATGCTATGTTTTAGATTACTTCCATCAGTTTCCAACGTCCTAGAGCTATGAGCAATTTTGCAGGCATTGGCCAATGGCTATAAGCACTACAGAAAGAACATTAGGAGTGAAACTGTGTTTCTAGCTATGGGAATTCTTAATCTTCTCATTTTTTTTTTGAGCAAAACATGCAGAGCTTACTGCAAATGATTCACAGAAATTTTTGGATGACAGGCTTATTCATGGCTCTTCAAACAAGACTTATAGCATGTGGGAAATCAAACACAACATCCAATAATATTTTCTAGGCATGTATTTGTGCTTCTCATTATAAATATCATCCGTCTATTATTTTGAATTAATTTTCTCACCATTTTTCTATGTTATGTTTGTTTAATACAATGATGTGAATGGAATGTGAGATAACTGATAAATGTTGTGATTAAATGAGCCCAAATAAATCATGAAAAAGAAAACCATACACACTTATTAGTACACCGACAGTCAGGGATTCAGTTGAGTTTCAAACAGTGGGTATCTAATTAGCATCCAAAGTACTTGTAGAAAGTACTAAACCAAGTTAGTGAGCATAATATCATAGAAAGGTTATCTCATAGCCAAGTGGGACATTTTAGGGTCTTGGGGTCAGATGAAAATCATTGTTGTTGCAAAGACAGTGAAATGCAACAATGTTGTATTTTGATTATGCACAAAATTTAAAATCTCTGATAGCCATGACAGTGAAATGCAATCTATTTTAAACTGTTCATTTGTGCCAACTGTAGATACAGGGATCCATAGAAAACCAACTAGTAGTGACTCCAATTATTTTCCAATAATGCAGTTTTTACATTGTCTAGATATGAAACTTTCCTTGGAAAACTGGAAAATATGTGTAACCATTTGATGATCAATGTCACATTGTGACTTTTGGTTGAAATAAATTCAAGAGAAACTCGAATAAATGCCTGATGCTACACATTTATTACGTGGAAATAAAAATTAAGAAAAATAACTTAATTACCCACAATTGCCCAAATTATTGCTGTACAATGAATGATAACATTTTAATTTCAATCAAAATCATGAGAGATCTCGTTTCATTATCAACATGTGCCTCCAATTTTTTCACCAAAATGTTTTTAGAACAAGGACCGAAATGCAACTTGATGTCCATTCCAAACTCTCCCAATAAATAGCCCTAGAATTGAAATTGAAATAAAAAGCAAACATGGCATTCACATTACAATCAAGACAGGAACAAAACTTACTATGCAATCAGCACTCCCACTAATGAAATATCCAGCATCCTCCTGATCACTCATGAGATCCCATACTTGATGTCTTGTCACTGCATGGAGAGCAGTAATAGAGCCCTTATGACCCCTAAGTATACGCACACCTGAATAGCCTCTTTTTGGCCCAACAGTGGGTATCTCTATTTTTGGTGGTGGTACAGCATTCTGAATGTTGTCATTGGCAGCTACCATCACGACACCAAAGAGAGCTTGATTATTGCTGTAACTATGATTTGTTGCACATTAGTTTGTCAGTGGAAAAGAATCTAATGCAGAATTATTACGTTCTGCCTTTCCTGATAGCATAAAATACCATTTTATTTAACAATGAATAATAATGAATCTCAAAAGAGCAAAACAAACCTAGAATACCACTATCAGATGCTCCTCTTCGCGCACAAGCAGAAGGCACTCTACGGGTAGCTGGATCTCTACTAAACATGCTTTGTACCCAACTCCGTCCTAGACCAGATGCTTCAGCTGGCTGCTGACTCTCATCTATAGCATCATGTGGGTGTCGAGTGGGTAGGTTGTGCACAGAGGATGACAATGATTGCATTCGTCCTTCTAGGACACCCCAATAGCCTTGTTGTGCTTGTTGAAGATAAGACAATAAGCCCCTCAGCTTAATCTACAAAATCATAGAGACAACATCAACGCACAGTGTGATTTGCCAAAAAGTGTGGATACTCCAGTAGTTGTAAGTGGATCATAACTATGTGTGGATTTTCTTTTGTGAAAGTTGTGATTGATCAGGTTGGAAAATTTGCATAGTTAAAAACAATTATGGGTGTAGACATATTGATTTGCCAAAAAGTGTGGGTGAATATAGTAATTTGGTAATTTACCAAAACATGGGGGGCTTTCCCATGGTCATTTACGACCTCCTAGCTCAATACCATGGTCTCTTTAAAAATTTTAGGGTGTTTTGTTCGAAACTTACGTTACATAGGCAAACCCTGTGACATAGAGGGTACCCAAGCTCACCAATATTGTCTATGGTAACCTGGCAAAAAGGTAGTCTAGTTTCATCTAAAGAAAGAAATTATTTCAGATTGGATATTTCATCAATTTCTCCTTGGCGTTATAATTGGATATTTCATCAATTTCCCCTTAGCATTACCACAAGAGAGATTGTGAATACCAGCATCACTGCAGTTTAGGGTTTCTTGAGGTCCATGTCTCTTGTAACAATATTTTCGACAAATGGTGAATTTTGGCAATAGAGAGCTCCCTATATATTCACAGGACTCCTATGAATTGACAGGAATGTTCTCCTGTGAGCAATGTCTAGGTTGTTTAATACCTATACAAGCTGGAGAATCACTGAAACATGTCAATTATCCCACCATCATTCAATTTACATTGTTTGTCATGATTTCCTTCCCTGCAATTCCTGTCATACCCTATGTTGATAGATACTCTTACATCAAAATCTGATAACAACAACCAGGTGGTGATTACAAGATAAGCCCTTATCTACAACTTAATGTCTAAATCACCATTAGGCTTATTAACTAAATCAGCAGGTGGTCATTCCAGAGAAAGACTTCTTTAACCCAGTCCAAGCAAGAATCTTGTAATAAGTTTACAAGATTCACAATCTAAGAATTTTAAGAATATAGTTCCAGTCAAAGAAAACAGTGAACTACCTACTCACAAGCTCTTTAAAAAAACATGAGCTATGAGTTTGCTGGAATATTAAGGATAGAGGTTCCCAAATACCAGTTGACATATATTAACATCAAATATATGCACATCCTCTTTATAATTAGATGATGAGAGAATGCTGTCAATGAGGAGGCTTTATTAATTTGAAGTCTTGAATTGCCAGGCAGCCAACATATGCCTTAACAACCATATAACTAGACTGCTGAAGGTATTGTTACATGGAAATTATACAATTACGATTCTATTTTTTCATCACCCCTACAGATTGGTATCAGTCTTTAGTTCCATGTCCTATTGAGCTTTCTTTTGGCCATTAGTTGGATATCAAAAAAATTATACTATCCTATCTTATGACATTTCCAGTCAATGGTGGCCTGTAAAAAAAATTCAAAAATTCCTAGGTAGCTACTAACAATATCATGGTTTCAACTCTCCCATAGGTTGCTTTGCAAAAACAAATACAAACCAAATTGGACCACTAGCAAAAACAACTATGAAGCAAATTGAATACAAATTTCATGAAGCAAACTGTCCAAAATACTCTCAATTTTATGTTTTAGTTTCACATCTTTGATAATCTGGTTTTGAAAAAAGAAAGATAGGCATTAGAACCATGTGTAAGGTTTACAAAAACAAATATGAAACAAATTGAAGACCAATTTCATGAAGCAAACTTTCCAAAAAACTCTCGATTTCTTGTTGTAGTTCCACATCTTTGATAATATTATTATGAAAAAAAAGATGGGCATTAGAACAATGTGTAAGGTTTACTACCATTTCACAGGTCTCACGGTTCCACCAGTATGTGGCTATGTTACCATTCAAGGAAAACTACGCTCATAAATGAGTGTATGTTGTGTATCATCAGTATGTCATCAACAGAACCTTTCTCCATGACATACTAGTTGCTTCTGCCAGGGTTGATTAGTTCCTCAACGAGAGTTGGTGGTCAATGCTTGGTAAAGGCTAAGAGCGATCCTAATCCAGAAACTGAAAGTTGTATTTTAAATTTGGGAATCCCTAAATCCATGCTTGTGGGAGTACTTAATTAAAACACAAAGCGTATCCTTCTGCTCAAGAGTCAAGGATACATCAAAAGAAATAGTTCCTTGGAAAAACTCCAAATTAATGATTTAAATTTTAAATCAAGCATCACTCCATTCTCCTCTGAGACACATTGATATTTTAGGGTACACAAAAAGGCAATTGTTCATAAATAAACAAAGTCAAGGATACATCAAAAGAAAGATTTCCTTGGAAAAACTCCAAATTAATGATTTAAATCTTAAATCAAGCATCACTCCATTCTCCTCTAAGACACAGCTATATTTTAGGGTACACAAAAAGGCAATTGTTCATAAACAAATAGTTCTCGTAATTACTTTCTTTAATGGATAGGGCAGAGGATGAGAATGATTTCATTCCAAGCATTGAAATTTATAATCTGACATTTGTATTTTTTTTTTAAACACTTATAGCCGCCGATTAAGCGATGTCCTGTAGGTGATTTAAAAAAAAAAATTCAATAGGTGATTTTGGGTGCATTCCCACACAACAGGCTTATATAAAAATGAACATTATATTTATCTGAATGTCTAGATTTCAAAATATTCTACCAAATCTTATTTCTTTTGTGCTATTTTTACAGAGGCTGGTGACCAATCAGTATTATAGAAATCCGGCCAGATCTCTATTTCACATGGACACAAGGAAGCATGATTGCATTTGGTATGCTTTTAGTGCCAGTCTCAGGTGATTGTGGACAAATCTATTTGTAGAAATTGATTGTGTGTATGTGTTGAGCACAAGTGATTCTAAAGTTTATCAGATCAAAAGTTCATATTTTGAAGGCCAATTTTATCAGATCAAAAACACAGGCCATGACTAATGATATTGAGGCTGTTTCAAACAATTTTACCACTGGTATGCAGATATTACATTCCTAGAAGTATTTTACTATTAGGAAACCTGACTGTCCAACATGCTAAATGAGTTCAAATGGAAAAAAAAATAACAAGCAGTAGTTCTTTTTAGATTCGTGATTATAATTCATAGAAGTATTTTTTTGCATATACTAGTATATATGATTTTATTCCAAAGTGGCTAGGTTGTATGGGTGTGGTTCATGTATGAATGTCGTGTTGGTATGGCATGTCACTAGAATATATATGTATATATAGATGAAATTCATGAAATTTTTTGAGTGAATATAAAGTGAATTTTCCAGAGTCCAGAGTCCAAGAAAGAAAAACTCATGAATTTTTTTGATTATATATAGATATAGAGGGTAAAATATAATGGTTGTTTGCTTGATGCTTGAACTATGTCATGAACACTTTGAGGCTGACAAGTTAAAAAGAACTTTTTATAATTTTCGTTTGTTTATATAGAAATATATGTTTGAAACAAGGACAAGGTAGGCATGTAGGAAATTGGGAATGCTGATGCTATTTGATGTTGACAAGTTAAAAAGATCTTTTTATAATTTTCGTTTGTTTATATACAAATATATGTTTGAAACAAGGACGAGGTAGGCATGTAGGAAATTGGGAATGTTGATGCTATTTGATGGGTTTTGATTATACTGGTGGTTGAGTATAACATCACAATAGCTTGATGGGGTTCCAAATCATTCATTAGTTTCCATGGTTGTCATGTCATTCACTAACCACATGGCATATAGGGGTGAACTCCTTCACAGATTGCACTATGTATGCAGGTTTCTACCTGTGCAATCGAGCATAATTGTTTTGTGGATTCGTTGATTATCTTTCCTGTTGAAATCCATTTCCTCGTTTAGAGTTGAGTTTGACTTTTCTTAGGTACTAAATATTGTAGATTTATTCATTCAAATTTAATTTTAACCAATTCTTAAATTGAATTTGTTAGATAAGATTTTATTAGTTTGCACATGATCTTGGTTATTGTTGTTAGCTGTTGAACAAGATAAATAATTTGCTTCATTGTTTTTCTACTTTACAAGCGATATGTTTTATTGGATTTTGTAGGAGTGAGCTTAACTTATAAGTGGGCCATTGAGTATGAAGAGCCTGCTATTGAAGATTTGCCATTCAGTATGAAGAACCCGATGTTAAGGCTTTCAAGCTGCTAAGTGTTGTTTTGAACTTGCTGACATGGGATCTAAAGTATGGTTTAGTGCTGAGTATGGTTTTGAAGCTGTTGACATGGGATCTAAGTATGGTTTTGCAGCCAAGTGCAAGTATGATGGTTTAGCCATTGCAATATTTTGAAAAGTGTTGATTTTCCTGTAAGTTATATGGAAATTAATATGAGTATTTGAGAAAAACTCATATTTATTGTAATACTTTTGACATTTCATATAATATAATTTGTGGTTTAAAACTTATATATATGGTTGTACTTTATGTTATGTGCCAATGTTGTAATTATTAAGTAAATATGTGACATTGTATGATTTACATGTGTAAGAGATATTATTTACAAGTGTTATAATTAATTATAATGTGACATTGCATAATTCACAAGTATATTAGATGAGAATAAATGTATGATTCTTTTTTTTTAATTAAACATAATATCATATTAAAAAATTATATTGATTAATAATGGACACCATTCAAACTACTAAAATATAATGACCACACATAAAGCGACTAAAAATGACTAAATTAGTGACCAATAATTGAGAGATATGTGACCAAACAATAAGATATAAATGACAAAAAAAATGACCAAAATTTGCATATCAATGACCAAAAAACAGATTTGGTGGCTAATTTATGGTCTTTTACTACGTGAACAAATTTGGTCATATTCTAGCTTGTCATGTGGTCATTAATTTGGTTATAAATGTGGTCATATAATTGGTCATAAATGTGGTCATATAATTGGTCATTGATTCAAATACATGACCAAATCAATGACCAAATATATGACCAAATTAATGACCAACCGATAAGCTATAAATGACCAAAATAAAAATGACCAATTTTGGTCGCGTAATAAAAGACCGTAAATTAGCCACCAGCGATCGCCAAACCAAAAGTGGTCATTGATATGCAGATTTTGGTCATTTTTTTGGTCACTAATCTCTCATTTTCCACTAGTGCTATGACATAATAGTAGAAAAAGTCACCAACACTCAACTGTCAAAGTGAAACAGTGACTTAACTAGTAGAAGACTAGTGGCAGTGATTGGCAGTACTTACTTTAGTTATCAGAAGGTTCAAAGAGTGAACAAATTCTACAGTTAGTTGGGCTAGTAGTTAATTAGGGTTTTTTTACCTAATTATGCAAAAAACAATTATTTTGTCTATTTTTAGTAAATCAGATCCAATTTTATAGGATCTGAGTATTTTTGTAAAGGCTATAAATCCTAAGACTTATTTGATTAAAAGGGTTCGCCTTCAAAGACTTGTAGACCATTGCTATTGTCAAGCTTCTCATTTTGCTCATAACCTAATATAAGCTCTTTTGTTATCATATGCTCAGCTTCCATTTTCTGTCTATTCTGTGCTTATGCTTGAATGCATTATTTAGGTTTGATTCAAGTTAATTAATGCCTGATAGCTGTCAACCTATTGGCATATTGATGTGACTTGAATTATAAGTGCTTTCCTTGTCATGATTAGCCATTTATATATATATATATATATTTGTTTTATGTATGGATCTGTCATCATGATAAGTTCTCCATCTCTACACCATATTGTCAACCTCTGAACAGTGGTAATTAGAAGCCTTGTCCCTGATTGAGTTTCACGCATGTGTTGATATTGTGAGGTTTATAGGTCACATGACTTGATCCACTTAGAAAATCATAAAAATATTTAAGTTACCAGACATCCCCGAGTTGCAACCTAGAGGCGTTTCATGGAGTGATAATACTATGTATTTTATAAATGGTATGTATAAAGAATTAATTATGATTAATTATATAATTGAATAAAAAAAGAAGAGAAGCTCCACCAATTATTATTTATTATTAAAGGATTAATAAATAGCGAAATATCTATGAAATATTTACTAGGAACTAGTTAAAAGTTTTTAGGTTAAGAATTGAAAATTACCCTAGTAAATTAAAAAGGGTTAAATCAAGAAATCAAGGATTTCTTGATTTAACTACCCCTTTGACTGAAAAGTCTGTCTATAAAGACTCAAGCCAAGCAAAGGCTTGGGGTTATGATTTTTATCTAGGAGAATTATTATTCTACTTGTTTTTGCTCTCAAGTGTTTTCTTGGAGAACTTTTCCTGCAAGGAAAAGAGGATTGATTCAGAATTGACTACTAGTTAGGAAACCCTACCTTAGGAGCTCTAAGCTGCTTGCATGTTGGGATCCAGATTTAAACGAGGAATAGTTCTAGGTCATGGTTGGGTAGAACATGGTAGTTTCCAAGTGATTTCGTCATCAAACAGAGATCATATTAGCATTCAATTGTTAATTTTGGTTATCTAAGTGTGCAGGTGTAGCCATTGACAAAGCTTAAAATTCAATTATGAAACCCTTGAAGGCCTATTCTATTTATTTCATAAAGATTCATTACTGTTTATGTTAAGTAATGGTTGCAATGTAATTTCTAACCCTAATGATTAAGTTTTATGGTTAACAATATGCTAGGGTTTGTATTTGTAATTTATTAATCATAGGCTGGAGAAGTTTTATTATGTGTTGTTTATGTTTAGGGTTTGTATCTTTCATCAATGTTCCTGTATTAACTAGGTTTCGATCTTAGTATTATGTTTATACTTTATTCTTTGTATTTAATACCCTATATTCATTAGAGGAAATTTGAGGTCTAAAATGGGCCTCCCAAGGAAAATAATAAGATAATAGTTAAAATAATAAAATAATAGTTATTAACTTTGGAGGAACACTAAAAAAAACTACTTTTTTTGTTCGTATTTTTGACATATCTCCCTGTGGTTTTACTCAAATTCCGAGTGAGAGAGATCATTGGATGCGGAATTTAATTTCTCATCCAAGTATTACTCACACTGCATAATTTTGACGGACCCCTCTACCCCAAAAATAAGAAATACCTAGAAAAACGTCATTGTGATGTCATCATCACATGCTTTTAGGTATTTCTTATTCTTTGGGTATAGGGGTTCGCCAAAAGTATGTAGTGTGGGTACTCGTTGGATGCGGAATTAAATTCTGCATCCAATGAGCTCTCCCTCTAGGAATTTGAGTGAAATCATAGGGAGATATGTTGAAAATATGAACAAAAAAAGTAGTTTTCTTTTATGACAAATATGTCAATTCAACCATTATGGTTGACTTATTTTATTGAAATTGTATTGGTTCTTCAATTCTAACTCACAAAATTTATTCTTGGCATGTTTTCTTATAAGGCCGATTTTAGACCCCAAAATTCCTCTAATTCCATTTGTCAGCAAAGTCTTGCCCTAAGATTTAAAGAAACTAGTTCAGTAGTAATTAATTAAAATATTAATTATGCTAACAAATAACAAGTATATATTATAAACTAGATCTACTAAGAATATATTTCATATAATAAACAAGCTAATGAAACTATTAAACACCTTCCAAGGTCTGTTTCACATAATCATTAAAACAAGAGACTTTACATAACTAGACACAAACATTATAATTAATCATAGGGATATTGTGACCATCCATGTGATCCTTATCAAGACTCTGCCATAAAAAAAACAGTCTTAACATCTATAATCAAATACCATAAATGACATGCATTATATCTTTAAAGGTCCCATATAATATTCATCATAAACATCCACCTATAATTTTACCAAGTAAACAATTCATATAACTCTCTATTAATAAATAGAGGTCGTGGTATCGACCCTTATGGGTTACAAATATAATTCATGAGAAAAATTAAAATCCACATTAAAAACAACTTTATAGTTCTTATTTAAACAAGGAATCGTTCCTCTTAAGAAGAAAGCCCTATCTTATGCCAACAAAGGTTGCGACATCGAATTCCATGGATGCCCGTGACCTAAGACCAACATAATAATAAACTTAACATAAATCATTATTGTAATCAAAATGCATAACAAAATCGATAGCTTAATACATAGTATCCTTTCTATTATTACATATAAAATGTTTTACAATTTGGTATCGTCCAGGCCCAAATCCTGAACGTTGTATACCTAGTCACACCGGCCATGGCCAAGTTTCCAAATCCAATCATACAGTAATAATCACATAGTCACGCTACAGTAACCAAAATGATATCGTGGGTTTTCCATAACCATGGCTATTACATCCATATCTTTTTAAATAACAATTTACATATTAAAATGCCAACAAAGCTATCGTAGTCATTGGGAGGGGCACATGCCATTCAGGGCATGGATTGCACCCATGTTGAACCATTAAAACCAAATTACAACACTCTCTATAATACATAGTTTCCATTAACGCTAACACAAAGCTTACGGTGGCAAGCCAATGGCCTGCAACACCATTGCAATAAATTACAAACAATAAATTCCATAAATTACCAAACAATATAAACTGAGTGTTGTGCATACTTCCGAAACCCAAACTGTTACAATTATACACAGTGTAAATTCTACAGGCTTAAAGCCACGATCGAACCCAGCAAGTCAACATTTTAAACATGGCATTAAAATAACTACATAGTCTCGATTTTACACAGTATAATCTATTAAAAATGTTGAATGAAAATCGTATGCATCTTATACCAAAACACATTACAGTCTTCACATAAAATCCAATGCGCAATATATTTACATAGTAAGGCACGAATCCTGTTTTACAATAGTCAACGTATTAATAATGTTAAATGGCAAGCTATGAGCTATGGCACCATTACAAGTAATGGTGCATTCACAGCTCAAAATTCCAAACCTCCCAACGAGAGTCAAAACCTAAAGCAAGCTACATTACAAACCCCGAAGGTAGAGTTTTCAAATTCCATCTAAAACCCCAACCCTGTAAACAATCCCAACTCAGAAATGCCTAGAATAAGAGGTGGCAAGTAAGATCTCGCTAGAAGGCTTACCATGGCCATGAAGTAGCAACCCCAAATCGAAAGCGTAGCTTTGTGCAAACCCCATAGCGCCTTCGTTTTCACCTGCAATCAAATCAATGATGTCATGAGAAGCATGGCCATGCCATGGATAAAACAATGAAACAATGTGTCTACACAGAGTCTAGTGGTTAGCTTATCTTCAAATCGATGGAGGTCGCCTCCCTTATCCAACTGCGCGGAAGCCGCATGAAACCCCAATGCCAAAACCACATAATGCATAAACAACAAATGCCCAAACCCTTTGCCAATCATTTTCACAGACCCCAATGGCATTAATGGCACCAATTGTTGTCAATTAACGCATTCATAAACCCTCACCATAGTATATGAATGATCGTTGTAATACATTGAACCAAGTCAAAAGATTAAACCCTAATATTTCATGGTGCACACTATACCCTATAGTTTCGCCACCTTCTAATGTCAGCACCAACATAATACTAATGACATGGTATTTATACCATAGTCTCCCAACTTTAAAGTATGTGCAGACCTTAACACTATTGTATAGTGTTTACAATGTCATCCCCTTAGCATCAAAGTATTATGTTATTACATGCCCTTTACTAGTTCATATAGGTAACGTTTGTGCATAAGCCTTTGAGTCTGTGTTTTGTATCATTTAGGAATCATGGAAAACATAATATGCCATGATGCTCTCGCTAGAGAGAATGAGCTTATGGATTCAAGCTTGAAACCCAAGTAGACCTGCAAGGTAGAAACAAGAGAAGTGTAATTATTAATCAAGAAGTAGATAACTAAGAATGGTAAGGACAGTAAGTTAATTCACAACATCTAGTTAATTAACTAAGAAAGATAATTAATGAACATAGGGCTTACCTGAGTCGTGAAATATAATAGTAATAAAAGTGCAAGGCAGAACTAGAAGTATAACTAGGAACTGAATTGCTTCAAGTAACCAAATAATCTTGATGTAACAAAAGTAACCTGTAAGTCAATAAATACGGTGCCTTAGTTATAATGAACTAAGTAAGCCTTCATAAGGACGAATGAGCTTACCTCTCAGATCGTCATGGGAGAACGAGTCCCACCACTCCATCACTTTGTTCCCATCAACAAATTTACGTTAGTTTTTATTAGATAAACAAAGTACACATGTGCACGAATAAAACAACGATCTATACAATTCATTAATTCACTGACAATAATAACTAAGATGTATAAATAGTTTAAATAACATAATTAAGACATAAGAAGTAAACGAACTAATAATCAGTTAATCGATAAGAGATTAACAAAACAGTATGGGTAGTTTCTGAATAGATCAAAAGTATAAGTAGCACATATAATTCCACATGAGTAATAATGATCCCCTTTGGGGTAGTTTTCACAATCCTATAATTTTTTTCTTTCTTTCAATTTTTGGGGACATTACAACTAAATGCTAGGATGTGCTTGAATGATACACCTAGGGATACAATGGCCAAGGATATGATGATCTAGATCTTATGCTCAACATCAACATGGAATGCTGCAGAGCTTATGCCCAACATTTCCAATTATATTTTCATGTGTTTCAGATCTTTATGCTCAACACAAATGTAAGTACTCATGTGCTCCAAAGCCTCTCGCGCAACACAAAACATCTCATCGATCATGTGCTTCAGGGTCCATGCCCAACACAAAATATTTCATCAATCATGTGCTTCAGGGTCCACGCCCAACACAACCAACATATATATCATCAACAATTGGCTTACGTCCAATATACAAAGAAAATCATCATGTTCATATGAAATTGTGTATATGACCCAATATAAAAATAAAACATCAATATAATCATCATGATCAATAGGCTCATGTCTATAGATGGTAGGTCCAAAATTCAGGATATTACATCCCTCCCCGCTTAGTACAACACCATCCCTAGTGTTCTAGGGACTCTGAATGATATCATGAAATAAGGAGGGGTAAGCCTTTCTCATGGTGGCCTCATTCTCCAAGGTAGCCTCATCTACCTCAAAGGTTTTTCATTGCACTTTCAATTGGACTACAGTGCGCTTCTAAAGTTGATCTTCTCTCTTGTCCAATATATGCAAAGGCTCAAGGGAAAATTCTCCCTTAGGTTCCAAGCACTTGTAATAATTACCAATCAATGACATGCTTAGTGTCATAAACATGTTTCTTTAATAAATATGCATGGAAAAAATTATGAACTCTTATGTGCACAGGTAATGCTAGTTCATAAGCCACTAGTCCTTTCTTGGCCATAATCTCAAAAGGTCCAAAAAATCTAGGTGGTAACTTACCACACCTACCCAAGCTCAACGAGCTCCATTTTTCTTTCACTTTCAAGTAGACATGCTCACCTACTTGAGAGTATTTATCGTTTCTTTTATTATTCGCATAACTTTTCTAACAGTCTTGTGCCTCTTTAAGGTTTCCCTGGACCTTTGTAACTAACTATTCCAAGTACAATAACAGGTTAGGACTTAACATGACTCGATCCACTAGACTATCCCAAGTAACTGGGGTCCTACACTTCCATCCATAGAATACCTCGAAAGGACTCATCTTGGTGGAATCCTGATACCCGTGATTATATGCAAAATATACAAGGCGCAGATAATCTCCCCACTTGGTGGGGTTGTTCATGACATAAATTCGAAGCATGTCTTCAACAATTTGGTTTACTCGTTCAATCTTCCCGTCCGTCTCCAAGTGATAAGCAATTATAAAGTTCAACTGCGTCTCTAATCCAAAGAATAAATATCTACAAAAGTTTCTTGTAAACTTAACATATCGATATGAGATAATTCATTTGGGTATCCCATGCAATCTAAATATCTCTTTTAGGAAGATATCGACAATGTTCATAGCCTTGTAGGTCGATCTTATGGGGATGAATTGTGTTGCCTTTGACAGCTTGTCAATGTCTATGAAGATGGAATCATTTTTATTCTTGCTTTTCGGTAAGCCAGTAATAAAATCCATACTAATATCCTCCCATTTCCATTCCAGAATGGGAAATGGCTCTAGCAATCTTGAAGGATGTTGGTGCTCAATTTAAATAGCTGGAATTCCTAACATTTTGCAATAAATATTGCAACGTCAACCTTTAACTTAGGCCAGAAAAAGTGTCTCTTGACGACAGATATCATCTTTTGATATCCTGGGTGCCCTGAGTAGGGTGTCCTATGAAATTCTATGAGGATACTGGACCGAATGTTCCCTCCATATGGAACATACAATCTATCCTTGGACCATAGTAGTCCGAAGTCATCCACCTTGTATTCCTTCTTTTGTTAAAACAACCAGTCCTCTTGGACCTTCTTGAGGATTTCCACATAGAATGGGTCAACCTTGTTGGTCATTCTAATATTCTCAAGCAAATATGCATCAGTTTAACTTAGGGTGGCCTCATATATCATATGATTTTGTCGACTCAAAGTACCGACAACTTTGTTCTCTTTGCCCTTAATATGTGTTAGTTCAAAGTGATACTCACTCAGCAAAGCCAACCATCTGGATTTCCTCACATTCATATCAGGTTGATTGAATAAATATTTTAGACTCATATTGTCAGTCTTTAGAAGAAACTTCCTACCCATGAGTTAGTGCCTCCACATATTCAAAGCGTGGATAATGGTCACTAGCTCAAGATCGTGCATGGGATAATTCTGCTCATGCTCTTTTAATTTCTGTGATTCAGAACAGATCTCATGATCGTTTTTCAAGAGGAATCCTCCAATTCCTTCCTTGCTTGCATCCTTGCATACAATGAAATCCCCATTGGGATCCGCAATCTGCAACACTAGTGTAGTCATCAAAAGCTGCTTAAGCTCTTGAAAACTTTCTTCAAATTTGTCAGTCCATAAGAAATTATTTTCTTTCTTCTACAAATCCGTCACGGGGAAAGAAATTCTCGAGAAGTTCTCAATAAACTTTTGATAATACCCAGATAAACCCAAAAAGGACCTAATGTCAGTGACACTAGTCGGGGTAGGACAATCCTTTATAGCTCAAATATTTTTTGGGTTCACAGCTATACCTGCCTCAGATATGATGTGACCTAGGTACTTTATTTGTGGTTTGTAAAAATCACATTTACTAAACATAGCATAGAGCTGGTGTTCTCTGAACACTCAAAGTACTATGCAAAGGTGTTCTTCGTGTTCTTCTTTATTCTTGGAATAAACCAAAATGTTGTCAATCAAGACTAGTACAAACTTATCCAGATAATTACTGAATATGTTGTTCATCATACACATAAAGTTTGTGGGTGCATTGGTCAACCCGAATGGCATCACTACAAACTTGTAGTACTCGTACCTCGTACGAAAGGTGGTCTTTGGAATATCTTCATCTTGGATCCATCCATGATGGTACATGGATCGTAGGTCAATCTTCAAAAATATTTTGGCTCCTCCCACCTGGTCAAACAAATCATCAATCCTAGGGAGCGGGTAATGGTTCTTTATAGTCATTTTGTTCAACTGACAGTAATCAATGCACATCCACATCGTACCATCCTTCTTCTTTATGAAAAATATCGGCGCTCCCCAAGGGGACACACTCGGTCATATATACCATTTCTCTATTAACTCCTACAACTACAGTTTAAGTTCCACGAATTCTAGTCCACTCATTCGGTAAGGGGATTTGGAGGTTGGAACTGATCTTGAGGTCAGTTTGATGGAAAAGTCTAGGTCTATTTTCAGAGATAATCTGGGGATTTCCTCGAGAAATTCATCCTTTAATTCTTCAAGAATGGGAAAGTCTTCTATGCATTGTTCTCTATTAGACACTACGTCTCGAATGTTCACTGCAAACAACTTGCATCCCTTCCAAACATACTTCTTTACTTATAAGGCATAGATTTGTCTTACAGAAAATTTCTTTGTCATGCCTTGAACATTCACTTGGTTCCCTTGGCTATCAGTACACAAGATAGAATTGTGTAGAAAATTGAGCATGACTTGGTGTTGTTTGAACCAGTCCATGTCAATAAGAATATTGTACGATCCTAAAGGTAGGATGTTTAGATTTACCTTGGTAAGGAAACCATTCAGGTTTACTTCACATTCTTTAACAATTTCCAAAACATTTCATTTCGTACCGGTGGCTAACTGTACTAGCCAAGGTTTAATAATCTTAGGTGCAACATAGCTCCGACAAGCATCAGGATCAATAAGTATTGAAACAGAGGTGTTCAAGATCTTACCTTTGATCTCGACCATTATAGCTTGATGGTCTGCCTGTCGGGCATCTAATGCTACATAGATTCACAGGGTTCCCTCTATATCCTCAACGATAGGCTCTTCTTGCAAGTTATGAAATACTCCATTGTTCTTGCTCTTACATTCTCGGCCATAATGCGGCCCATTGCACTTCCATCACTTGATCACTAAAGAGGTAGCATTGGCTCCACTGCCCGCTTGCTTATTACCATTAGGAGCTGGTACATAAGGCTTCATACTAGTTTTGTTGAAGCTCTTGTTCGCTTGAAATATGTTATTATGCTTTCTATAAGGCTGTGGGTTTGACCCAGACTTACAGTTATCAGAAATGTTTCTAGACTTTTCTCTATTTTGATTTTGGTTTTCTTGTCATAACTACCCATGCTCATAGCAGATTCGAGCCTTGTGTAGTGCAGTATCCAGAGTCTTTGGCATGTCAAATTCAATCTTGTCCTAAAAACTTGGAGGAAGACATCGTAGGAACTGCTAGATCTTCACCTTCTCTTCTTTGATATATGGTACATAATGCAACAGGTCTAGAAATATGTTTATACATCAATCCATAGTCATGGATGAAATGCGCAATTCATTGAACACTTTTACCTTGTGGTCAAAGAACCTTTCTAACACGTATTTTTCTTGGAAAATGTTTCTGAAGTTTTCCCAACTTATTTCTCGTAGCTCATCTTTATTGGTGTACTTTAAATCTCACCACCATCCTGCTGCCTTACCATTCAAGTTTTAGATGGCAAGCCTATCCTGCATCACACTTGAATAGTTATGAACCTGGAAATACTTACTCATTCTCAACAACCATTCTTCAGCCTTTTATCCCATATTTACTTCACCTTCATAGGTCAGGGCTTTTATTTTTCGACACTCCGTCGGAAGACTATTATCATTTCTTTGCCTCTTTCTCCATGGAGAAAGTGAGTCATCACTAGCAGGATTGTGATGATCTTCTTTAGTTGCTTCAGGTGTACATTCTTTTTCTGCTTCTCTTGGGTTGTTGGCCTGCTCACGGTACGGTTCTCTTTTGGATCTGTTGGTGGACTGGGTAGGTTTACCTTGCGGGATCCCTCCCATCATGTTATGCAATAATGCTTCATTTATAGCTTGTTTTTCCTTTCTTTCATTTATACTTTCTTCTCTGAAACTTTTCCGTTCAGATTGAATATTGTGCAAATTTTTCCGCACAAAAATTTTAATAGAAGCAAAAATTTATGTTTGTAACAAAAATTACTTATCATACTTTATTTTCTCTACATGAATGCCTTGTGCACCCATAAGTGTCTCAGTATTGAAATTGGGCTATGATACAACTTGTAATGTCCCCAAAAATTGAAAATAAAAAAATTTATAGGCTAGTGGAAACTACCCCAAAGAGGTTCATTATTACTCGTGTGGAATTACATGCGCTACTTATACTTTCGATCTCTTCAAAAACTGCCCATAGTGTCCTGTTAATCTCTTATCCATTCAGTGATTATTAGTTTGTTTACTTCTCATGTCTTAATTCTGTTATTTAAACTATTTATACATCTTATTTATTACTGTCAGTGAATTAATGAATTGTATAGATCATTGTTTTACTCCTGCACATGTGTACTTTGTTTATTTAGTAAAAACTACCTTAACTTTATTAATGGAAACAAAGTGGTGGAGTGGCGGGACTCGTTCTCCCATGATGATCTGAGAGGTAAGGTCATTCTTCATTATGCAGGATTACTTAGTTC
Source organism: Pseudotsuga menziesii (assembly GCA_001517045.1). Taxonomy (NCBI): domain Eukaryota; kingdom Viridiplantae; phylum Streptophyta; class Pinopsida; order Pinales; family Pinaceae; genus Pseudotsuga; species Pseudotsuga menziesii. The sequence goes on along the minus strand of LPNX011165789.1, from coordinate 54,677 downwards.
ATTCGATCTAAGGCACCTTATTTATTGACTTACATGTTACTTTTGCGACATTGGGATTATTTGGTTACTTGCAGCAATTTAGTTCCTAGTTATACTTCCAGTTCCACCTTGCACTTTTATTACTGTTCCGTTTTATGACTCAGGTAAGCCCTATGTTTGTTAATTATCTTTGTTAGTTAATTAACTAGATGTTGTGAATTAATTTATTGTCCTTACCATTCTTAATTATCTACTTCTTGATTAATAATTGCACTTCTCTTGTTTCTACCTTGCAGTTGTACTTGGGTTTTGAGCTTGAATCCATAAGATCGTTCTCTCTAGCGATAGCATCATGGTATATTACATTTGCCATGATTCCTAAATGCTACAAAACCTAGAATTCAATACTTATGTACAAACGCTGCCTATATGAACTAGCAAAGGGCATGTAATAACATAGTAATTTGATGCTAAGGGGATGACATTATAAACACTATACAATAGTGTTAAGGTCTATGCATACTTTAAAGTTGGGAGACTATGGTATAAATACCATGTCATTAGTATTATGTCTATGCTGACATTAGGAGGTGGCGAAACTATAGGGTATAGTGTGCACCAGGAAATATCATGGTTTAAACTTATGACTTGGTTGAATGTATTAAAACGATGATTCATAAACTATGGTGAGGGTTTATGAATTCCTTAATGGCCACCATCTGGTGCCATTAATTCCATCGAGGTTTGTGAAAATGCTTGGAAAAAGATTTGGGCATTCATTGTTTGTGCATTATGTAGTTTTGGCATTGGGGTTTCATGTGGCTTCTGTGCAGTTGGAGAAGGGAGGCGACCTACATCGATTTGGATTTAAGCTAACCACCAGACTCTGTGTAAACATATTATTTCATTGTTTTATCCATGGCATGGCCATGCTTCTCATGACATCATTGATTTGATTGCAGGTGAAAACGAAGGCGCTCTGGGGTTTGCACAGAGCTACACTTTTGATTTGGGGTTGCTACTTCATGGCCATGGTAAGCCTACTAGCAAGTTCTTACTTCATTTTGAGCTATGGCTACACCATTACTTGTAATGGTGCCATAGCTCATAGCTTTCCATTTAACATTATTAATACGTTGACTGTTGTAAAAGAGGATTCCAGCCTTAATATGTAAATATACTGCGCATTGGCTTTTATGTGAAGACTGTAATGTCTTTTGGTATAAGATGCATACGATTTTTGTTCAACATTTTTAATAGATTATAATGTGTAAATTTGGGACTGTGTAGTTATTTTAATGCTGCGTTTAAAATGTTGACTTCCTGGGTTCGATCATGGCTTTAAGCCTATAGAATTTACTCTGTGTATAATTGTAACAGTTTGGGTTGTGGAAGTATGCACAACACTCCGTTTATATTGTTTGTAATTTATGTTTGGGAAAGCTTCTAGAGCTTAGGACATTATCCCATGGGATGCACCATTATTGCAATGGTGTCGTAGCCCATTGCATTGCCACCGTAATCTTTGTGTTAGCATTAATGGAAACTGTGTATTATATAGAGTGTTGTAATTTAGTTTTAATGGTTCAGTGTGGGTGCAGTCCATGCCATGAATGTCATGTGCCTCTCCCAATGACTGCAATATCTTAGTTGGCATTTTAATATGTAATTTTTTATTTAAAAAGATATGGTTGTAACAGCCAGGGTTATGGAAAACCCATGATATCGTTTTGGTTACTGTAGCGTGACTGTGTGATTGGATTTGGATACTTGGTTGTGGCCGGTGTGACTGGGTATACGACATTCAGGATTTGGTCGTGGGAGTTACCAAATTATAAAACATTTTATATCTAATAATAGAAAGGATACTATGTATTAAGGTATGGATTTTGTTATGAATTTTGATTGCAGTAATGATTTATGTTAAGGTTATTATTATGTTGGCCTTGAGTCATGGACATCCATGGGATTCGATGTCATGACCTTTGTTGGCATAAGACAAGGTTTTCTTCTTAAGAAGAATGATTCCTTGTTTCAATAAGAACTATAGAGATGTTTTTAATGTGGAATTTATTTTTTCTTATGAATTATATTTGTAACCCATAAGGGTTGATACCACGACCTCTGTTTATTAATACATAGTTATATGAATTGTTTACTTGGTAAAATTATAGGTGGATGCTGATGATGAATATTATATGGGACCTTTAAAGATATAATGCATGTGATTTATGGTATTTAATTATAGCTATTAAGACTGTAGTTTTTATGACAAAGTCTTGATAAGGACCACATGGATGGTCATGATATCCCTCTGATTAATTATAATGTTTTTTTTTCCAGTTATGTAAAGTATTATGTTTTAATGATTATGTGAAACAAACCTTCGAAGGTCTTTAATAATTTGATTATCTTGTTTATTATATGAAATATGTTCTTAGTAGATCTAGTTTATAATATATGCTTGTTATTAGTTAGCATAATTAATGTTTTAATTAATTACTACTGAACTAGTTTCTTTAAAGCTTAGCGCAAGCCTCTGCTGACAAATGGAATATGTCAACAGTATATTAAATACAGAGAAGAAATTATAAACATAATACTAAGATCAAAACCTAGTTAATACACAAACATTTATGAAATATACAAACCCTAGCAAAATGTTAACCATAAAACTTAACAATTAGGGTTAGAAATCACATTGCAGCCATTATTTAACATAAACAATAATGAATCTTTAGGAAATAAATAGAATAGGCCTTCAAGGGTTTCATACCTGATTTTTAAGCTTTGTTAATGGCTACACCTACACACTTAAATAAACAAGATTAATAATTCAATGTAGATATGACCTCTGTTTGATGACCAAATCACTTAGGAACTACCATGTTCCACCCAACCATGATCCGGAACCATTCTTGGTTTAAATTCGGATCCCCTCGAGCTGTATTCCAACATGTAAGTAGCTTAGAGCTCCTAAGGCGGGGTTTCCTAACTGGTAATTAGTTCTGAATCAATCTTCTTTTCCTTGCACAAAAAGTTCTCCAAGAAAACACTTGAGAGCAAAAACAGGTAGAATAATATTTCTCCTAGATAAAAATGAGAACCCCAAGCCTTTGCTTGGCTTGAGTATTTATAGACAGACTTTTCAGTCAAAGGGGCAGTTAAATAAAGAAATCCTTGATTTCTTGATTTAACCCTTTTTAATTTACTCGGGTAATTTTCAATTCTTAACCTAGGAACTTTTAACTAATTCCTAGTAAATATTTCATAGATATTTCACTATTTGTTAATCCTTTAATAATAAATAATAATTGATGGAACTTCTCTTCTTTCTTTATTCAATTATATAATTAATCATAATTAATTCTTTATACATACTATGTATAAAATTCATAGTATTAAAATAATTGTTAGCATTTGTCTTCGGGCATCATGTATCATGATCCCTAGACTTAACAACACTTCTTTATGAAGGTCAAGTACATAGATGGCTTAGGTCTACTAGGCTAGGAAACTCTAATCATCCTTGCATGTTGGATTTCCCTTGTATAATGTGGTAGTTCTTCAGTAGTTGATGAGAATACAGAAATTCGAAATTTCCTTTAATCACTTAAAAATCATTACGATGAGATCAATGTTATTCTCGAGTCGTTTTCACTCGGAGGTGATTTTAATATTTTCAGTAACCCCTAGCACTTACCAGAGCCCATATTCAATGCTTATAATAGGGATTTACAAACATAGTGTAGTTCCAGAGCTCTCTCTCAACAGTAAATCCTAGGATGTACTCATACGATACACCTAGGGATACAATGGCCAAGGATCCGATGCTCTAGAGCTTATGCTCAACATCAACATGGAATGCTCCAGAGCTTATGCCCAACATTTTCAATTATATTTTCATGTGTTCCAGAGCTTTATGCTCAACACAAATGTAAGTAATCATGTGCTCCAGAGCCTCTTACTCAACACAAAAAATCTCATTGGTCATTTGCTTCAGGGTCCACGCCCAACATAAAACATTTCATCAATCATGTGCTTCAAGGTCCACGCCCAACAAAACCAACATATATATGATCAATAGTTGGCTAACACCCAATATACAAAGCAAATAATCATGTTCATATGCAGTGGGGTCTTTGACCCAATATAAAAATAAAACGTCAATATAATCATCATGATCAATAGGCTCATGCCTATAAATTGTAGGTCCAAAGTTCAGGATATTACACTAATTCTCTCATTTTTTTTTGACAGATGGGTTACTAGCTAGGAAGAATGTTTCATGCCCAACCAACTCATAAGCATTGAGGAGGTCCCACGGGTTATAAGAAACATGACAATTTCTCCTAAAAACCTCTTTTACAAATGATAACCTTGCTATCCACTCATTAGTCTAAGGGTGCTTGGGCTTATCTTAATAGTTTAAGCTATGTTCATGCAAGGTCATTTTATCATTTAAACAAAGAAATGTTAAGGCCTTGTTTTCTACATTTACTTCTTACGTAGGCTTGTTATAATTGGGAAAAGTATGGTTACGGAACCTAAGCCCGTCCTAAAGGTTGCACTGACAAAATGACCCTGGTAAGGGTAAGACAAAGTAAGCATATATATACATGTGTAAAATTTTCCTTTTTGTTGGTGGAAAATCACAGGAGTTAGGGCGTAAGAGTTGCAGTACTTCAAGTCATTAAACTTCTGGTCCTAACAACACTTACCTATGTGCTGGACAACGCTCACTTGCGTAAAATTCTTAATGCATCCGTACCTTTCACAAATTGTTGGAACTTCACCACGTCTATGTACCCAAGGTCATAACAGATTGTAAGCCAACACCTGAATTTTGGTGTGAGGAGGATATGCTACATCAACCTAGAGGCTCATGCATCTAGCCTTCGGTACGGGTACTTGGAAGCCTTTAATGTAGGGCAATTACAACCATAAATATTGCACTCATGCGACCTTAAGTATTTAAACTAAAGGCTTGCCATAACCTACCCCATTCTGACTAATGCCGCCTTTGGCAGACCATTTTCATCGATACCCGACATCGTGGTTTTCTTTTATTACTTCCGAGTTGGAGACAAGGCTGAGCTGATATTGCTAGGATGCCTCTTTCATCCCCAAGGCTCTTCAGGGGTTAAGTGCTACGATTTTCTCCCATTGGGGTGGTGGAGAGGAGAAAAAAAAAACCTGCCTTAACCTGCATGCTGATGAAACTCATGCTCTCGTTATCGACCAGCCTCACGTCTTAGACAAAAATTCTTGGGCTGATCTATTACGGTGAGTTACTACACCTTTCTGCATACTAGTTTTGTTATGTTTACATTTTTAAGTAAAAGGTTCTAACTGTAACCTGAATCATGCTTTTCCTCTTATCACAGGATGTGGATTCATTGCAGGGAACCTGGCTCCCTTCATTCACAACCTGGTAAGAAGCATCCACTCCCCTCTATGTTCTTTCCTCTCGTGTTGTGGCTCATCGACAAGGGAGGAGGCTTAAAATGAGCATTCACGTCGGTATTTTTGCCAGTAATTCTTTTGTTGTTTGTAATAGTTCCTTCTCTTAACAAGAGAAGGTCGTAGAGCGAGGGAAAATATTTTAATTTTCAGATAGCAACAATATTTAAACTTTTCCAGGTGAACGGTGTTGAAGGTCGCCGCAAGAAGCCTGTAAACACAACCTTTAAGCATGAAGTGGCTTGCGATTACTTGGTAATTTATCTCACTTTAAAAGGGGTTTACCTGGTTGAAATATTTTGTTGTGTGATAGCATAAACAGCTAAATTGGATAACTTAAGCTGATTTAAAGATAACCTGCATTCTAAGTGTTTTTTTTCTTTCTTTTTTTCGAAGAATTTTAGTTTAGGAAAAAATTCAGTCTAATAATTCATATGTTTTTATGCTGGTAAAAACAAATAATCAGTCGAGTGCTAAAGGAGTCTAGTGGAACAATACTGAGGTTTTTCGTGGTCATGGATTTAGCTCAGGGTAGTACATTGATCGAAAAAGTTATCACTCATTTAACCAGAATGGTCGGGTTTTGGACACGAGAAATGTTTGTCTATGGGTAGTAGTATTTCTCACACAGTCGCAAGCTATAGGGAGATCTGGTAGCTGTGCCCTAAGAGCACTTTTCTCTCAAGCCTTGTTTTAATGTATACATTTTTAATTAAATATGATTACTAGGAAAAGGCTATTAGATGGCCTTGCTGCTTGTTATTTTTGAGAATTAAATCTCTTTAGGGTTAACAAGGTTATTTAAATACAGACAACCAACGACATTCAAAAGGGGCAAAGCCTCCAATGGGGTTTACCTTACTAAAGGAACTCTAACCAAAGATGAAGTACGCCTTAGGCTCTTCATTAGTAATAAGTGTTGTAACTTGATTCAGAGCACTAGGATGAATATTGAGGGATAGCATCACAACGCTAACAATGGTTAAAAAAAAAATTCTTAGGGGCTCCTTGAATAGTCGGAGCTATGTAATGAAATAATTTCTTTGATAGGAAAATAGGGTCTGTTTCATTTTTCTTTTTGATCCGCCATCTTAACAGATCCCAAACAGAGGTGTTTCACCACACAGAAATCCATAAATAAAGCACCCAAGTACGGATTTTCATTAACGGGTTCTCCTACCAACTAGTATAGGACTGTGTAAAGGAGAAATCGTAGGGGACTAAATCATATTAAACAAATATCAACTTGCATGAGAGTTTCTCAGAGCATCAGTTTGGTGTGTATGGAACATTTTAACCATTATTGTTGTTAAATTTTTACTAAAAGATGCACTGTCCGGAGTAACAAAATAATGGCGTATTTTTAAAAAGGGCATTCAAAACAACCTAATGATCATGTATTCCTTGTTTAAAATGCATTTCTCAAATAGAATAATTGGTTATCAGGTAAAGTAACATGGTTTTATAACTCACAGTACAGTCATAAATAATATCCTGAGTAAATCTACATCTACAACAATAAGCATCAATAAACCTATTTCTTCAGACAAAGTAGTTGCATTACCTTGACAGAAAATTTTAACAGAAATTCCTACAATTTAATTCCAGTGTGTGTAACCTCATTTAGATCCATAAAGCTCATAAATAAAAATGAACCTGTAAAATTGTGTATCTTGGAATACTGTGGAAACAACCACGTTCCTCCCTTCCGTACACTCGGTTTAGCTTCCTACTTGCCAAGTCACCCCCGAGCCAGACAAGACATGCCAATAGGAGGGATAGCTAACGACATCTTCACTTTTCAGATCTAGTTCACACAGTATTCCCTAACACCAGGTGCTCACGCAACAAGATTTTAAGTGCTCAACATACTAAGAAGCGTCCCACCTCACCCATATGCTTCCCTTTTTATTAAATTTTTTCCTAGGTATTTTCTATTCGCATCTGATTCCTCATGGAATTCATGGAGCTAATAAAATCCTTGATTTCCAGGGGGTGTCTAGTGTCATCAAAGCACTCCTGACACATATATCAGTTTCCCTAAAATTAGCCTTCACTTGTCCCTTGCTGTTACATGCATGTTTCCTCATTTAACCTGGATGTTTCCACTTTATTCCTTTCAATGTTTTAACCCTTTGGTTTTATTACATGAGTCCTTCTAGGACTCCTTGGCAGATTTTTTTTCCATCAGCAAAATTTATTAATTAATTAAAGCAATTAAAATTCTTAATTTTAAAGTTTGGATTTTGGGGGATGTTACACCCTCGCTCCCTTATTTCGAACAATGTCCTTAGTGTTTATTCTTCTTCCACTGGCTCTAGGAACAAGCTAGGATACTTCATTCACATTTCTTCTTCTAGATCTCATGTCACCTCCTCAGGACTAAAGTGCTTCCATTGCACCTTTAGCTGAGCGATGCCTTGGTTTGGAAGTATTGTTTCTTTCTTTCCTAGAATGCATAAAGTTTCCACTTGAAATTCTCCTTCTTGTTCCACCTGAACCACATTCCAATCGATAATGTGAGCAGAATCATATATATACTTCTTTAATAGTGAAACATGAAAAACATTATAAATCCTTAAATGAATAGGTAGAGCTAGTTTATATGCTATGGGTCCAATTCTTTCTAGGACTTGGAAAGGTCCACAGAATCTTGGAGCTAGTTTTGTGCAGCTTCCCAGCTTGAGGGAACTCTTTTTGGGTTTGAACCGCAAGTATACATGGTCCCCAACACCAAACTCTTTATGTTTTCTTCTTAAGTTTGCGTAGCTCTTTTGAGGATCTTGAGCCACCTTCAATTTTTTCTGCACTTCACAAACTGTTTGTTCCATTTCTTGTAACAAGTCAGGTCCAATTATTATACGGTCCAAAGGGTTTTCCCTATTGACTGGGGTATTGCACTTTTTCCCATACAGTATTTCAAATGGACTCATTTTTCATGAGGCTTGGTAACCATTGTTGTAAGCAAAATCCACCAAATGTAAGTAGTCTTCCCACTTAGTGGGTCTCTTGATGACGTACATCCTTAACATATTTTCAATGATCTAGTTTGTATGTTCTGTTTTCCCATCCATTTTAGGATGGTAATTGGTGCTGAAATTAATCCTGGTTTTCAAATCTGTAAATAACGCTTTGCAGAAATTTGATGTAAATTTTATCCCTGCAATATCTACGGCTTTATGTGCTGATTTCACCAGAATGAAATGTGCAGACTTGCTTAACTTGTCAACTACAACCATGATGGAATCATGTTGTTTCTGTGTTGTAGGTAAACCAGTGATATGATCTCCCATTTCCACTGAGGAACTAGTAAAGGCTATAATAACCCGGTTGGATGTCTATGTTCTATTTTGACTTGCTCGCACTCTAAGCATCTAGACACATGCTCAACTAAATCAGACTTTAAACCTAGCCAAAACAACTACTTTCTCAGAGCAGTTATCATTTTGTGGTAACCGGGATGACCCGCAAATAGGGGTTTGTGCATCTCATTCAAATTAAAAAGCTTGTTTTCCAAATTTTTAGGTAGGTACAATCTATCCTTAAACCAAATAAGACCTTTTTGGTTGACTTTGAAAGCTATCACATTTAAGTTTACCTCATTATTCTGTATTTCACTAAGTAGTTTTGCATAATCAACATCTTGAGTACCTTTTTTTTTAGTTTATCCAAAAGGTCACTCTTGGGATGACTCAATATTACCTCATTAATTCCACGATTTCTCCGATTAAGTGCATTTTCAACCTTGTTTTCCTTACCCTTTATATTCCTTACCTCAAAATCAAACTCGCTGAGAAAATCCATCCACCTTGCTTTCCTGGCATTCAGCCCTGACTCCGTAAACAAATTTTTCACATAGGTATTAAAGCATATTCTCCAGCTGTTAATTCCATGTCATGAACTACATAGTTACACTCATGATATTTTAGCTTACAAGATTCATAACATACCACATGTCCATACTAAGACAAAATTCCTCCTACTCCTTCTTTGCTTGCATCTATACAGTCTGTGTACTTTCTGAGGGTCTTCTACTTTTAGGACAAGTGCTTTGGTTAATAACTCTTTAAGTTTGCCAAAAATTTATTGACACTTGGACGACCAAACAAAATTTACTCCCTTTTCTGCAAGGAGGTAATAGGATAGGAAATTCTGGAGAACCCTTCGATAAATCTATGATAAAAGCCAGTAAGTCCCATGAAGGATTGAATATAAGCTACATCCTTGGGTACTGGCCAGTCAAATATTGACTTGATTTTTTTTGGGTCTACCGCAATTCCCTCATTGGATATAACATGACCCAAGTACTAAATTTCAGTTTTGAAAAACTCACACTTTTCTAACTTGGAAAATAGGTGGTGCTCCCTTAAGGTTTGCAGTACAATTCTCAAGTGTTGTTGATGTTCTTCTTTTATTTGAGAGTAAATTAAGATATCATCAATGAAAATCAGCACAAGCTGATCTAAATACTTGTTAAAAATTATATTCATTAGGCACATAAATGTGGCAGGGGCATTTGTTAAACCGAAGGGGATCGCTATGAATTCGTTGTGTCCATAACGGGTTCTGAAGGCGGTCTTGTTTATGTCCTCATTTTTAATTTGAATTTGGTGGTAGATAGATTGTAAGTCTAGCTTGGACAAAACTATTGCTCCCCCTACTTGATCAAACAGGTCATTAATTTGGGGTAGGGGATACTTATTCTTTATGGTTACTTTGTTTAACTGCCTATAGTCAATACAAAGTCTTAAGGTTCCATATGTTTTCTTGACAAACAGGACTGGTGCACCGCAGGGAGACATGCTAGGCCTTATTTAACCTTTATCTAATAGTTCTTGTAATTGAATTTTTAGTTCAGTCAACTCCCGGATGCTCATCCTGTAAGGTATTTTTGACACTGGTGTAGACCTGGGTAGAAGCTCAATGGAGAAGTCAATTTCTCGTTGAGGGGGTAAACCTGGTATTTCTTATGGAAATACATCAGGTAATTCACCTAGGACACGATGCTGGTTTAAAGATGTCTGAATTTTTTTTAGATGTAGGTGAGCAAGTCTAACTACATAGAGTTTGCAGCCTTTTCTTATACATATCTTTAGCTGCATAGCAGAAATTTGTCATACAAAAACTGGTTTGAGTATGCCTTTTGCTGTTTGAAGGATTTGATCTTCTGCAGTATATGTAAGAGTTTTTGAGAAACAATTTAGCACTACTTGATTTTTTTCAGACCAGTCCATGCCAATTATCATATCGTACAACCCTAAAGGTAAAATGTTCAAGTCAATTCTAGTTTTATGATATTCAAACTTGAATTCACAATCAACAATAAAATTACTTACCTTTCTTTTAGCCCATGTGGCCAAATGAACCAACCAGGAATTTGCATGCTTTACCTTGGTGAGTTGGCAGAGATCCATCATCCTGGGAGTAATGTAGCTTAAGGTAGCTCCTGGATCAATTAATATAGCAAGGGTGTGATTGGAAACAGTACCTTCAATTTCCACTATTGCAGATTGATGATCTACTTGCCGATCTTCCAGCGCTGCATCAATTCTGTGGTAATTTTTGTCAATTTCCCCAACAGTAGATGCTTCTTGAATGTTGTGCAACATCTTGCTTTCCCCATTGTAACGTGGGAAATTTCTTCGCAAGTGGGGTTCTCCACAGTCCCAACATTTCAGTGGTTCTTTAGGAGTCCCATCAACCCCTTTTATTATGAGATTAGTCGATTTAACACTTTTTTGTGGTAGATGTTCATTTTTGTTGTAAGAATTTTCTTGGTGATTTCTTGACATATTTCTGAAGGATGGTGGCTTGAAACCCTTCTTTCGCTGCTTAAACATCTCTTGCTTCCTGTCCTTCCATGTTTTGGAGAGGTCATTCTGTTGTTTATACTATTCATAGCATAATCTTGCTTTCCTCACTACCTCATCCTAATATTTTGGATTGTCAAATTCAAATCGGTCCTTATAAGCCTATGGTAAACATCTTAGGAACCTTTGCACCTTCACCTTTTCTTCCTTGATAGAGGGTACAAACCGCAGCAAATCTAAAAACTTGTTAATGAGGTATTCCATGGTCATTTGGCCAAGCCTTATCTCGTAAAACTCTTTGGTTTTCCTCTCATAGTAACTCTCGGATAGATACTGTTTCTTAAACTCAGCCGATTCCAGATTTTTCTCCGTGATTCCATGAGAGATCTTGAGATCCTGTGACCAAATGCTAGCCTTTCCTTTCAGATTGTAAACTACCATTCGAACCTTCATGCTGCTGGAATAATTGTAAATCTGGAAATATTTCTTAATGTCCAACAACCATGCTTTTGCTTCATCCCTCTTCTTTGATTCCCCGTCAAAACTGGTGGGTTTTATTTTTTTGAAATCACCCTCTAGGTGATCAATTTTTCTTTTCCCACGAGTTTTGACTTGATTTTTATATTTTTGAGTCTCATTGGATGAACTACCTTTTCTTTCTATGCTTTCCTCCTTTTTGGGGCCCCTTCTAGTCTTAATTTTTGGTTCCTTGCCATTATTCCTTTCATGTAGAATATGTAGTAGGATCTCATTGATCTCCTGCTATTTTTCCTGAGCTTTCTTGAACTATTCATTATTTGCTTTATAGCTTTGTATTTCAATGATCACATTCTTCATAGTTTCTAGTACTTGACTTGCTTCTGAATTTTCTATCTCTGGTTGTGTGGTTGGTGGTACCCATGCATTATTTTCAGGTTGGTCCTCATTTTCATATAGCGAAGCCATGGTGTATCCTGTAAAATTTTGTAAGTATACACAACACACACATTCCGACATTTTGTTAGAATGTTCTTAAAACTAACTTTTAGCACAAAAACAAGATGTTCCCATTAGGCTACAGGGCTAAACATGTGCTCTCAGTACCATATGTAACATCTCTCGAAAACAAAAACAAAAAACTTCTTTGTTCTTTGTGTTTTGTAATCCTACCAACTAACTATTTGAAGGACACAACGTCATGTCTTCAGTTCTAAGTATTACTTTAAAACTTTTATTTCAATCTAGAACACAAGGAGTTAGAGGGCTTCTACTCATTAGAGTAAAATACATAATGGCTGATTAGCTCGAGCTAATGCTCTCATTTTTTTTTGACAGATGGGTTACTAGCTAGGAAGAATGTTTCATCCCCAACCAACTCATAAGCAATGAGGAGGTCCCACAGGTTGTAAGAAACATGACAATTTCTCCTAAAAATCTCTTTTGTAGATGATAACCTTGCTACCCACTAGTTACTCTAAGGGTTCTTGGGCTCATCTTAATAGTTTAACCTATGGTCATGCAAGGTCATTTTCTTATTTAAACCAAGAAATGTTAAGGCCTCATTTTCTACATTTACTTCTTACGTAGGCTTGTTATAATTGGGAAAAGTATGGTTACAAAACCTAAGCCTGTCCTAAAGGTTTCACTGATAAAACAGCCCTGGTAAGGTTAAGACAAAGTAAGGATATGTATACATGTGCAAATTTTTCCTTTTCACCGGTGGCAACTCAGAGGAGTTAGAGCATAAGAGTTGCAGTACTTCAAGTCATTAAACTTTCGGTCCTAACAACACATACCTATGTTGGACAATGCTCACTTGCGTAAAGTTATTAATGCATCTGTACCTTTCACGAATTGCTGGAACTTCACCATGTCTGGGTACGCAAGTTAATAACAAGTTGTAATCCAACACCCGACTTTTGGCGTGAGGAGGATATGCTACATCGACATAGAATTTGATGCGTCCGGGATTCTGTACGGGTACTTGGAAGCCTTTAATGCAGTGAAATTACAACCGTAAAGCTTTTTCTCGTGTGACCTTAAGCAATTAAACTAATGGCTTACCATAACCTTCCCCATTCTGACTAATGGTGCCTCTAGAAGACCATTTTCACCCATACCCAACGTCGTGGTTTTCTTTCATTACTTCTAAGTTGGAAACAAGGCTAAGCTGATATCGCTTGGCTGCCTCTTTTGTCCCCAAGGCTCTTCATGGGTTCGATGCTATGATTTTATCCCATTGGGGTGGTGGAGAGGAGAAAAACAAAACCTTCCTTAACCTGCATGCTGATGAAACTCATGCTCTGGTTATCGACCAGCCTCGCGACTTAGACAAACATTCTTGGGCTGATCTATTACAGTGAGTTACTACACCTTTCTACATACTATTTTTGTTTTGTTTACATTTTTAAGTAAAAGGTGCTAACTATAACCCGAATCATGCTTTCCCTCTTATCACAGGACATGGATTCCTTGCAAGGAACCTGGCTTGCTTCATTCACAACCTAGTAAGCAGCATCCGCTCCACGCTATGCTCTTTCCTCCAGTGTTGTGGCTTGGCGACAAGGGAGGAGGTTAAAATGAGCATTCACGTCAGTCTTTTTGCCAATAATTATTTTGTTGTTTGTAAGAGTTGCTTCTCTTAACAAGAGAAGGCGCTAGAGCCAGGGAGAATAATTTAGTTTTTAGATAGCAATAGTATTTAAAATTTGGCAGGTGAACAGTGCCGAAGGTTGCTGCAAGTGGCCTGTAAACACAACCTTTAAGCATGACGTGGCCTATGAGTACTTGGTAATTTATCTTGCTTTAAAAAGGGTTTCCCTTGTTGAAACATTTTGCGGTCTGATAGCATAAAGAGATAAATTGGATAACTTAAGCTGATATAAAGATAACCTACATTCTAGGTGTTTTTTTTTTCATAAGATTGTTAGTTTAGGAAAAACTTCAGTCTAATAATTCATACATTTTTATGCTGGTAAAAAAAATAATCTGCCAAGTGTTAAAGGAATCCAGTGGAACAATACTGGGGTTTTTCATGGTCAGAGATTTAGGACATGGTAGTACTTTGAAAGAAAAAGTTGTTACTCATTTAACCATAATGGCTGGGTGCTGGATGCGAGAAATATTTTTCTGTGGGTAGTAGTATTTCTCACACAGTCGCAAGCCATAGGGAGATCTGGTAGCTAGGCCCTAAGACCACGTTTCTCTCAAGCCTTGTTTTTATGTATAAATTTTTGAATTAAATCTGATTACTGGGAAAAGGCTATTAGATGGCCTTGCTGCTTGTTATTTTTGAGAATTAAAGCTCATTAGGGTTAACTGGTTTATTTAAATACGGACAACAAATGACAGTTAAAACGGGTGAAGCCTCCAATGGGGTTTACCTTACTAAAGGAACTCTAACCCAAGATGAAGTACCGCTTAGGCTCTTCATCAGTAATAAGTGTTGTAACTTGATTATGAGCACTAGGCTAAATGTTGAGGGATAGCAGCACAATGCTAACACTTGTTAAAACAAATTCCTTGAATAGTTGGAGCTATGTAATGAAATAATTCACTTGATAGAAAAATAGGGTATGTTTCCTTTTTCTTTTCGATCCACCATCTTAGGAGATCCCAAACAGAGGTGTCTGGCTGCATAGAAACTCATAAATAAAGCACCCAAGTACTGACTTCCATTAATGGGTTCTCCTAGCAACTAGTCTAGGACTGTGTAAAGGAGAAATCCTAGGGGAATAAATAATATTAGGCAAATATCAACATTCATCAGAGTTTCCTAGACCATCAGTTTGGTATGTATGGAACATTTTAACCATTATTTCTGTTAAATTTTTACTAAAACATGTACTGTCCAGAGTAACAAAATAATGGGGTATTTTTAAAGAGGGCATTCAAAACAACCTAATGGTCATGTATTCCTTTTTTAAAATGCATTGCTCAAATAGAATAATCAATTATCGGGTAAGTCACATAGTTTTATAATTCAGAGTATAGTCATAAATAATATCCTGAGTAAATTTTCATGTACAACAATAAGCATCAATAAACATGTTTCTTCAGACACAGTACCTGCATTACCTTAACGAAAATTTTTAACAGAAATTCCTACGATTTAATTCTAGTGTGTTTAACCTCATTTAGATCCATAAAGCTCATAAATAAAAATGAACCTGTAAAATTTTGTAGCCCAGAATACTATGGAAACAACCACGTTCCTCCTAGTTGTAGGCTAGGTTTAGCTTCTTGCTTCCCAAGTCACCCACGAGCCAAACAAGACATGCCAACAAAATGGACGGCTAACCACGGCCTCACTTTTCAGATCTAGTTCATACAATCTTTCCTAACACCAGGTGCTGAGGCAACAAGAGTTTAAGTGCTCAACCTACTAAGGAGCGTCCTTCCTCACCCATATGCTTCCCTTTTTATTAATGTTTTTCCTAGGTCTTTTCTATTAGTAGCCTATTCCTCACAAAATTCATGGAGCTAATAAAATCCCTGATTTCCAAGGGGTGTCGAGTGTCATCAAAGCACTCTTGAAACCTATATCAGTTTGGCTGAAGTTAGCCCTAACTTGTCCCTTGATATTACATGCATGTTTCCTCATTTAACCTCATTGTTTCCACTTCATTCCTTTCAATGTATTAACCCTTAGGTTTTATTACATCAGTACTTCTAGGACTCGTTGGCAGATTTTTCTTCCATTAGCCAAATTTATTAATTAATTAAAGAAAATAAAAATTCTTAAATTGAAAGTTTGCATTTTGGCAGATGTTACAAAATACAAGTGGAGAGATACGGATTTTGGGTTCTACTGTGGTTTTGTAATGTGTATTGTTGTTTCTATTGTATGTGGCTTTCTCCTTGTTGTTCGTTTAGTTTACTGAATTGAAATTATCTACTTGCAGTCTAGACTCATGACCCTGTCTAATGCATAAATGTTACACTAGAGTTAGTAGAAAAGTTAAGGGCCAAGGCCTTCTCCATCGTTGCTTGGAATGTGGAGTAAAAACAATAATAATTTTTACATTAGATGTAGTGACTTATGATACATTTACTGCTATGGCTTTGGCTCTGTATATCAATGCCTCTTTTTTCCCAACCGCTATAATTAAATTCAGGAAATTGTTCTGACAAAAATGTTTGATTATTGGATCTACTCACTGTGCTGAAGAATTCCATATCTTTAGGAAAGATTTAAAATCCCTTTCCTTCCTCATAGTCTGTTGGATTCCATTGTATATCTCTCACCCCATCTCCATGTTCTAGTTATGTGCTCAAACCGATGATCTCTTAGTAAATCCTAGATTTTATGTATAGAAGTGGCTTATTGATCTCTTAGAACATTTTCCTTCTATGTTACTACGTGTGCAAATAGTACCTACAATCTTCCAATAAAATTTTGTGACTTAGTAACTACTGAGTGGAGTTTTGTTCCACGGTAGACCTTGCTAGTGTCAGTTGTCTACAAGTTGATTTATATTTTATAAACAATTGTTTATTTCTAGGTTACAGCAGCATGAAGTAACCTATAAAAAAGTAACCTATAAGGAGGAGAAATGCCATTTAAACCTTCTGAATCTCACCAGCCCTCACAAGATACTTTTTGTGAAACACCCAGGTTATCTAATCCTTCACACATATGTCATGTATGACCTTTGCAAGTATACAATTCTTAGCAATTTGCCTGCGTTTTGACAGGTGTGATCCTCTCCACTCAAATTCAGTCTAGTGACCTAATTCATGGACCATACTACCTGTGGAGTAAAGTGTAGCTATAATTGTGAGAACTTAAAAGGAAATAAGATATCATAAAATCCACTACGTATTATTTTTTTTCATTCAAAATTCATAATTATTAATTTCAAATAAATCTAAATTAGCTTAGTTAACATCTAATAATTACAATTAGTGAATAACTAAAATTCAACTTCAGCTATTAGATTAATAGATACAACTATAATCCTATTTCCATTGATAATACAACTTAATGTGAACTCCAATCATGACTTTTAGTTCAAGTGCAATTGTCTATAGATTAACCCTTAAATTAATTATTACATGCAACTATTAGTTGGAAAAACCATATATGTTAGAATTTTGGGGTGGACTACCATCTATGCTTTTCATATATGGACTAAAATGACACAAGTGTATTGTCCATTGATTCTACGGGTGTTGTCCAAAATTCATTATTAAAAATTTTGAAAAAATAATAAAATATATTAGAGAGCATGTGATTGTTAGATATACAACTATTTGATTGTTAGATATGACTATGATCTTAATTCCATTTATGATACAACTATTAGCTTTTAACTCCAATGATTATACAACTACTAGCTTAACTTCAAGTCTAATGACAATTATATTGGATAACTATTAGATACAACTATTAGCTTCAATCCAATGATTCTACAACTATTAGCTTAACTTCAACTCTAATTGTGGTTATATTGGATAACTATTATAATAAATATTAGATAATTATTAGGTTAACTCAAATAATTATACAACTATTAAATGAAATTTAGATAAATCTAGTAATTAAAAAGTGGTAACAAAATAGGTTTTGTAATGTAATCGTAGGGTAGTACGCTCAATTCAATCAATAACTATGTATGAATAATTTATTATAAATCTCAATTTGTCAAATATATACCTCTCGCCTATTCCAAACATCTGATTATTATTAATATGGTTCTTGCTAATATATATGGATATGCAAATCAAACTATTATGTACATTTCAGGTAGAGATTAATTGTGACATCAAAGTGATTTTGCTTAGTTTCCTCAAAGGCTGTAGTGGAAGCATGTCATCGTGAACTCCAGTTCAGCTGCATACAAATGTAAACAAATCCACTTGGTCAACTTCATGCAAATGTAAACAATACATAAACATAATTACAATTTCAATATATGTTACATTTAATTACAACTTCAATATCTCGGAAGTTTGTCATGCGACCATGTCTTCTCCTAGATTTGAGAATCCTCTTCCAATAAGTTCGTCGAACGATAGGAAAACTAAAATTCATTGAATAGATGATAGGTCAGTGATTAACAATCTTACCATTACCATTATTGCCAAAGAGTAGTGTGAAGCAACGAGTTGGAGTGCCGAGGGATCTCACCTATCTTCTAGCTTTTCTTACTGGAAGAAACAGGGAGCTCTTCACCGAACAAGAGAAGTCCTCCCCCCATACAAATGGTAAGTTCTCAAGTTATCTGTCATCTATGTACTTTTATCTTTGTTAACTTTCATGAAAATATATACACATACATGTATTGTTGTAGAGCTTGCACCTAGAGCTGTTCATAGATAAAACTAGCAGAACTGTTTTAAGATATCTACAAGTCTCTGATATATTAATTGAGGAAAAAATCATTGAGGAAAAATTGAAAAAGACGTGGAACAAAAACCATGACAAAGATCGAAGATCAATCAAAAATACCAAAACTAACACCAAATACCAGCCACCACATCTAATAAGTGACAACAAAACCACTTTAGATTCCCAACGAATGAAAGAAGGAAAGTGTAAATATTGCGGAGAGAAGTGGGACCCAAGACACATGTTTAAAAAAAGAGACCACCAAAAACTTATATCAATGTGAAGAAGAAGAGGAAGACAATTCAGATAGCGATGAAACTGACATAGAAGAAACACGTAACATCGAAAATCCTTTGTCAAATTTAGAAGATGAAGAAACACCCAAAATATCAATTGCAGCAATAACATGAATGCACCAAGCACAAACATTAAAATTTAAAGGGCATATAAAAGATAACAATGTTGTTGTCCTATTCGACACAGGAAGTACCCATAATTTCATCGACGTAATTTTTGCAAAGAGGCTTAACATTTTCATATATCCAGTACCCAACATGAAGGTAATGGTAGCAGATGGAAAGAAGATAGAAAAAGTGGGAAAATTCCACAAAGTTAAGCTGCAAATACAAGGCTATAACCTTGAGTCAGAATTTTACGCAGTACCCTTAGGAGGATTTGATGCAGTATTAGGAATTCAGTGGTTGCAAACATTAGGTACCTACTCAACAAACAACCAAGAACACTTTATAAGGTTTAAATGGAAAGGAGAAAGATACACATTGTATGGGTTCCAACCCCCTTGCACACCAATTGTTTCATCCCACAAAATGGAGAAGCTAATTCGGAAGGGAGAACCAACATATGTTGTACATTGATAGGAGATGGAATTATTAACTGAACATAAGTAGTTAAACCAGGCCATCCAGAGATCCAAGGATTAATCCAAAATTACAAAAAGTATTCGGAGAAATTCCGATGGAGTTACCACCAGAAAGGAGGATCGAGCATGTCATCAAAATCAAGTCTGGATCAAGCCCTTTTAATGTTAAACCCTATAGGTACCCACACCATCATAAGACAAGGACTGAAAGATTAATCTATGATTTACTAAAATGTGGAGTGATTACTGAAAGTCAGAGTCCTTATGCTGCACCAGTAGTACTGGTACGAAAGAAGGATGGGTCACTTAGGCTATGCATCGACTACCTAGGACTAAAAAAAAAAACCATTGAAGACAAATTCCCCATTCTATTTATCGATGAAATGTTGGACGAGTTGCATGGTGGAAGGTACTTTTCAAAATTGGACTTAAGATCAGGATATTACCAAATCTGAGTAAGCATAGAAGATGTGGAAAAAATAGCTTTTTGAACCCATGAAGGACATTATGAATTTAAGGTAATTCCTTTTGGCCTAACTAACGCTCAAGCGACATTTCAAGCATTAGAGGAAATTTCAACTCAAAATGGGCCTTCTAAGGAAAATTAATAAAACAATAGTTAAAATAATAAAATAATATTTATTAATTTTGGAGGAAGAAAAGAAAAAACTACTTTTTTGTTTGTATTTTTGACATATATCCCTGTGTTTTTACTCGAATGAGTACCCACTCAACATACTTTTAATGGGCATTGCTACCCCAAAAACAACAAACACCTGAAAAATGTCATGATGATATCATCATCACATTTTTTTAGGTATTTCTTATTTTTGCGGTAGCGGGGCCCACAAAAATTATGCTGAGTGGGTACTCGTTGGATGAGTAATTTGATTCTGCATCCAACGAGCTCTCTCGATCGAAATTTGAGTAAAAACACAGGGAGATATGTCGAAAATATGAACAAAAAGGGTAGTTTTTTTTTATGATACCTATCCCCAAATTTATATTAAAAAATTGTTTAAGAGGTGCTCCCTTTTTGAATTTTAAAGCAGTTTGATTGGCTAATACATGATGACAGGGAATTTGTATTATTTTTGGAAGGCCCATTTTAATTTGAAATTTCCTCTAATGAAACCATGAATAACCTTTTTCAACCATTTCTAAGGAAGTTTGTATTAGTTTTCTTTGGTGACATCCTTATATACAGTAAGACATGGAATGACCATCTCATACATCTAGAACAAGTGCTCTCTATTTTAAAAGAAAATCAATTTTATGTTAAGATGTCCAAATGCACGTTCTGTAAGGAAAAAGTGAGCTATCTTGGTCATGTAATATCTAAAGAGGGAGTCAAGGTAGATCCAGAAAAAATCAAATCAATCATAGACTATCCCAAACCTACTAACATCTCCAAGTTAAGGGGATTCCTCGGGCTAACTAGATACTACCGAAGATTCATCTGGAATTATGTGCACATAACTGCACCCTTATCCAACCTTTTAAACAAGAATGCCTTCCAATGGAATGTAGAAGCAGAAAAAGGTTTTGAAGCCTTGGAAGGAATTATGTCCTCCACACCTATACTAGCTACCTTGGACTTCCCCAAACCATTTGTAATATAATTTGATGCTTCAAGTTATGGTTTGGGAGCAGTACTAATGCAAGATGAACACCTGATAGCTTTTGAGAGCAGAAAATTAAAGAATTGAGAACTATTGAAGTCTACATACGATAAGGAAATGTTGGTAATTATGCAAGCATTGGTAAAATGGCAACAATACCTGCTAGGGAGAAAATTCATGATACACATAGAACATAATAGTCTTCAATACCTACTTCAACAAAAAACGTTGTCCATAGAACAATAGAAGTGGATAGAAAAAATCACTGCTTTTGACGCGGAAATAATCCACAAAAAGGGGAAGGAAAATGTAGTCGCAGATGTTCTCTCCAGAAAAGATGAGGATATTACCTCTTACTCCATCTTAGTCACAAATCTAGAGTGGCTAGATGAAATATGAAGTGAATACGCGAAGGAACCAAAAACAAGCACTATAATTAAACATTCCAACCGTAACCCCAAGTTTGAATGGAAAAACAATATCCTTTGGTATAAGGGGAGGATTTATTTAAACTCAAACTCTAAATTCAAGTTTAAAGAAATAAAGGAATCCCATGATTCACTAGCCGTAGGACTTGTGAGATTCTTCAAATATTATTATAATGGAAGAAGGTCATTTTTGTGGAAGGTAATGCAAAAATATATCCAGCAATATGTGGTAGAATGCGACAAATGCCACAGAAACAAAAGCAAAAATATTTTAACCCCGAGGTTACTCCAACCCGTACACATTCCAAACCAAAAATTGGAAGAGATGTCAATGGATTTCATCGAAGGGGTTACCTCCGTCAGAAGGAAAGGACAAGATCCGTGTAGTGGTCGATTGATTAATGAAATTTGCTCACTTCATGGCAATAAAAAAAACAAACACAACAAAACAAATTGCAGAGGTATTTTGCAAAAATGTCTACAAATTGGATGGCTTCTCAAAAGTCATCGTTAGCGACAAAGATGCAAAATTTAATAGAAAATTTTGGAGTGAATTTTTCAAACAAGTAGTTACATCACTCAATATGAGCTCATCTTACCACCCCGAAATAGATGGTCAGACTGAAGTCGTCAATAAACCTTAGAAGCATATCTATGTTGTTTCGTAATAGATAAACAAAACCATTGGTCTCAATGTTTACACTTAGCAGAATGGTGGTATAATTCAATGTACCAACTCTCCACAAAAATGACCCCCTTTCAAGCCTTATATGGGTATGAACCTCCAAATTGGAAGGATTTAGTTCTAAAAGACACTAATGTTCCAGAAGTAATAAACCAACTAGAAAATTCTCAAAAAATGATTGACTTACTCAAGGATAACTTAGCCATGGCACAAAGCCGTATGAAGCAACAAGCAGATCAACACCGAACCGAAAGAGAATTTGAAGTAGGAAAATGGGTGTTCGTAAGAGTACAACCCTATAAACAGGTATCCCTTAAAAGGGGAGGAAAAAACAAATTGGCTCCAAAGCTCTATGGCCCATACCAGATTACCAAGAAGATTAGTCAAGTTGTGTATAAATTACAATTACCTAATAAAAGTCATATCCGCAATGTCTTCCATGTATCATGTCTCAAAAAAATTGGGGAAACATCAAACAGTACAAACAATACTTCCTATGTTAGATGATGAAGGAAGGATCATTTGGGAACTAGAGGCAATACTTGCAACCAGAGAAAGAAGGCTTCGTTCTTGAATACTCAAGGAATATCTCATTAGATCAAACAATTTCCCAGATGAAGACGCATCATGGGAGACAGAACAATTTCTTCAACAATATCCGTCCTTACCCTTTCTTTGAGGACAAAGCATTCTAAAAGACAGTGACAATGTTATGTATCTAAGTATTATGAGCAATTATTTTAATATTAAATGTAAGGATTGTTATATATCTTTCCACGTATCTCATTCAAGCTGGTAAAGATTGTAGTGAATTCCTGTTTGATACCAATTGCTGGACAAAATGGCACACTGAGAGGGTGGGGGGCGCGGTGAATAAATGTGGTAGAAAGTCTAGCAATTTTTAATCCCCAAAATATATCCTAGAGTTCAGTATGTGCATAACACTAATAAGTATATAATCATTCAAAAACTAATAAACCAATGTCATATGTTCACATAAGCATGCCATCAACATATATCATAACAAGAGACACATCACAAGATAAGTATAGAAACTTTTGTTGATAATTTTATATGAAGTACAATGGAAGATTTCAATCATTGTGATTACATCAACTCCAACTGAGCAAAGGCCACCAACTCTAACAACATAACCCAATCTAATTTTCTTAGCTCCAACTAAGACGGTTTGAGGTATCCAAACCTCAAGGTGAAAGACTCATCTTCCAGAAGAACATCAAACTACCTTCTTATTGTACTATGTTTTGCTCCTTTCAAATGTGTACTTGACTTCTCTTTCAAAATATTATTTTCTTCAATCAAACAAACATGTATGAACTTGCAATAACATCAAGCTTTCCTAAAAAAATTTACTTCCTCAATTTATGCAGCATTCATTCCTTTACAACCTTACTTCAAAACTAGTTCATACTATTACTGCTTAAACTCCACATAAGTGTTGAGTTCTCAAGCCTTGAACATACCCAAAACACTTTGGCCCTTCAATATATCTAAATAATCCTTGGAACATTTTAGACCTACAATATTAGTGTCATTCTTTAAGTTTCAAGGCATTATGGACCTGCAATATAGACATACAAATTCCCCTCGTAGTTATCCTTGGTTAACGCTTCCTATAAGCTAAAAACACATCTTATCCTTGAACCTCTCTTTCCTCATTAGACCTAAAACTTTTCTCTGCTTTTCAATTAATATCTCACATAATCACCATAGTCCGAAATTCTGTAATTTCTTACTTTCACCCCTAAAAAAAAGGTTTAAAATAGGTAAATTGGAAAAAATTATATAAGGTGTGGTTTGGTAAAAATATGGTGGAGTCTATGGGAATTGAACCCAAGATCTCCCTATAACCCAAAGTGTTCATGCAAATTCCCTAGACATACTCCTTGATTTCCTTGTAAGTTCGAGACCCTTGTCTCGAACTTAGCGTTGTAGTATGATCCAAAAACCATTTTTCATTGCCATGTTAACCATATCTATATGACACGAACCATATGTTATATTGCAAAGTCATTTGCTAATGCCACGAAGTTGCATCCATTGGAACCATATCAAACCATTCCAAACCTTATCCTTTCTAAACAATATTAGATCATGGTACCATAATATAGCTTCCACCATTCAAACCGTTATACAATGAACATGTGGGAAGTGGAGAGGGCCGCTTGTTCCTTTACCATTGGGGCCAACACCCATTCATTAAATGGATAATCATAGTTTTGGATGAATATTTTGAGGGAATAATGTAGGCTATGAAAAGAGTGTGTGACTTTCCTTCTCATGCCCCATAACGACGCTAAAACCACCACTTTTATCCTATTTAAAACGTGACAACCATGATTCGGGACGACGGTAGAGAGGTTATGCATAGATCCTGAAATGTACATATATGTTTATGCATAGATCCCTAGGAATACATTATGCACAAATTTTGAGGTCCCTACATGAATTAATGGGTGTTCTTCTCAAGGTGGTAATCCGTACAGTTGGAGGACATAGTTTTCTTGATTTGTGGGCTAAAGGAGGATTTAGGAAAACCTGGTCAAGTTTATACTCATTTTCATCAAAATTTAGAGAAAAATACAATGGTGTTGTCAATTTTTTCTGGTGACTGATATAAAACATAAATGGTTCCATAAACCCATTATTGTAAGCTTTGAAGACTTAATAAGATCGCCCTTTCCATTAGAAGTGGCCCGAATGCATAGCCCAAGAGGGTTGAATACCATTATCAAATCTTTTCTATCAATTTTACTGTTTGATTTATGTTTTTTTTCTTATGTGTGGATGTTTAAGCATTTAAATTTTAGCTTTTAAAGAATGTTTATGAGTATTTAACAATCAATTTCACAATCAATTTTTTGTTAAAAAATATCTCGAAATTTCAGATCACTTGTAGACAGTGGGGCATCCAAACATATGAAAATACACAAAGAATCATTTGCCAATCTATGTGAGCATTTGTCACCTCACGAGGTGAAACTTGGACATGCTTATGAATATCCCATAAAAACAAGTGGAGAAGCTTCCTACAACCTATATTCCAGGAAATTTTTGAAGATGAAAGATGTGTTATATGTTCCAATATTGAAGAATAATATTCGCTCCATCTATGCAATAGATGCAAAGGGAATGAGGGATGCATTTGTTGATGGCCAAGTCCTAGTGTGGGCAAAACGAAGGACAATAAATGATGCAACAATAATTGGAGAGCAAGATCGAGGCTTGTACAAGTTGAAGGGCACAACCAAAACAAGCATTTTTTCATGACTCCATAGAACCAAGTGAACTATTGCACAAAATGCTTGCACATGTCCATTATTGAATACTACCAATTGCATGCAAACAGGTTTCATGAATTATATAAATCTAGACAAAAAATTAAGGAATTTGTAAGGGATATGTGCAAGGAAAGAACATAAATAAGACATTTCACAATAGCAAAAGGAAAACAAAAGGAACATCGGAGATAGGCCACTCAAATGTCTATGAGCATATGTCATCCAACTTGCTAAGAGGGTATATATATTATGCTTTCTTTATAAATGATTTATCCCTTAAGACTTGAATATATTTATTGAGAGGGAAAAATTAAGTATTCAAAAATTTCAAGGAATTCAAAGCCTTGGTCGAAAATCAAACTAAAAGGAAGATAAAAGCTTTTCATTTAGATAATGGTAGAGAATTCACCTAAGAAGAATTCAAATAAATTTAAGAGAATCTAGGATTAAGTGGGAATTTAACACTCCCTAAAATCCTCAAGAAAATGGCACTGCATAATGAAAGGACATAACGATAATGGAAGAAACGAAAACAATGCTACATGACGAGTTCTTCTAGAATATCAAGCATGTTGTAGATGGTAGCATTGAAAAATACAAGGTAAGGTTCATCACTCATGGATTCTCCCATAAAAATGGAATATACCACGAGGAGACATTTACAACCATAGAGACATACACTTCCATAAGATCTATACTTGCAATGATTGCAATAATGAAATGAAAGGTACACTAGATGGACGTCAAAAAAACATTATAGAATCGTGTAGTTGAAGAGGAAGTGTACGTGGAGAAGCCACTGGGATTTGAGACACATGAGAGGCACATGCATGTGTGGAAATTGAAGAAATCCTTGTACAAATTGAAATATGCACCCACTCCACAATACGGCATGATAAATGACTTCCTCATGATATTTAGGATTTACCAAGAGTAAAGCGGATTCCAACCTTTCCTTCAATGTTGAGGGTGGAATATCGGTGATCCTCCTACTATATGTGGATGACATGTTTCTAACAGGAGAGGAAAAACTCATTGTAGATGCAAAGATGAAGCTTTCCACTAAGTTCGAGATGAAATACCTAGGGATGATGCAATGGTATCTTCCTTGGTCAAGGAATTTATCCACTGGGGATTCTGAAGAGATTCAATATGCTGTACTGCAAGGCAATGGACACACATATGGTATCGAACTTGAAGCTACTCCTTGACATTTCATCAGAGATAGTTGATGCCACTATGTATCGTTAAATGATTGGTTCATTGATGTACCTAAAGAATAATAGACCAAACATATGATTTGATGTGAACACCATGAGCCAGTTCCTGACAGATGTGAGACATGTTCACATGTTGGATGAAAAACATGTATTCAGATACTTGAATGGTACAGTTGACTATGGGCTCAAGTATGATGCAAATTAGAAGACTGAATTGCATGGTTATGTTGATTCATATTAGGAAGGTTGTGCCAATGATAGGAAGAGCACTTAAGGATGCTCCTTCAGTTTGGGATCTGGCATGATCTCTATATTTAGTAGGAAGCAATATTTCTTGG
Source organism: Pseudotsuga menziesii (assembly GCA_001517045.1). Taxonomy (NCBI): domain Eukaryota; kingdom Viridiplantae; phylum Streptophyta; class Pinopsida; order Pinales; family Pinaceae; genus Pseudotsuga; species Pseudotsuga menziesii. Next base: position 27,638 of record LPNX011165789.1, on the reverse strand, counting down.
TGCTAAGTATAGTCGAGGTAGAGTATGTTGCATCATGTTCGTCTAGTTATGAGGTAGTATGGATTTAAAATATATTGTCTGATTTATTTGATCTTGAGTTAGAGGTGACTTGTATCTTTTGCATCATCCAGAGCTGCGGGAAGTTGTGGGTGAACCTGATGTTCCATGACAGGTCAAACCACATTCATATCAAGTATCACTATATCAGGGATATGGTGGAGAGAGGAGAACAGAAGCTCTAGTACATGGCAACATACAAGCAGATAACTGATGTGTTGACCAAGCCGCTAGCTAGAGTGAAGTTTGAATACTTCTTAGAAATACTTGTTGTCACCTAGATCGAGGTCCCTAGAAAGAGGGAGTGAGGAGATATTCCATGGTGGAAGAATGGACATAATTATTCTTTGCGTACTCCCCTGTCGGTGATTGAGAAGATCAAAAGAAACAAATGCACTTGAACGAGATCTCACATGGGAAGAAATAGGTTGTCACAAGACATCATGAGTCCTAGAGTAGAACGCAGGTTGTGTTGGGAGATAATAAGTCAAGTTAGGTTGTCCTTTGATGTAATTAGTCATATCATTGAACGGAGGTTATCGTTGGATGCAATAATACCTATAACATTCTCCTTAGATATAACTTGTCCTAGCGTAGAACGCAGGTTGTTTCTAGCCTTGTAATATGTTATTGAGGTTGTCCTTGGATGTAATCATTACTAGCATCGAGCACAGGTTGTCCCTAGACATAATTAGTCTTTATTTGTTCCCATGTTGGAGATGATGAGAGGTCCATCGGCCACAAAGACACTTGGTGTGCTCCTAGGAATTTCTTGCATAGTGGTAAACGCAGGTTGTCATTTGGACATAATGATTCCTCCTGTGCTCGTATGTTGGTAGAACGTGGGATGATCGTGGAGAGATGTAATGCACTTGGTGTGCTACTAGGATATTCTTGCATAGTGGTAAACACAGGTTGTGCTTTAGGCGTAATGATTCCTCGCGTTCTCCTATTCTTGTAGAATGAAGGTGGTATGTTGCACATGTGGTATGCATTTGGGATGCTCTTTGTGTGCAATGATGGATGATCCAAATGCAAGAAGATGAAAGTAGGAGACACAGGTGATTGCAGTGGAAATGTAATATATGGCCCTAGGCTGCACCTACACGATGTATTTCCTCGTGGATATGATAAATAATTAGATGAGGACTATGCCTACACCCAACATGAAACAAGGTTGGCTATGTAGAAATTTACTATGACAGATAGATGTAAAATATGTCACTATTTAATGATCGACAAGATGACTACTACAAAAGAAATGACGATGATCATCCATCCACGATGATTTGACTAGAGTGTAGATGATTATGGAGAGAGAATACCTTCCTAGTTAAGAGGAAATTTTGTTGTAATTGTAACTTCATAAAATATTCTAATGTCTATTATCATATTATATTGTTGTAGCCCTATCAAAGATGTTTTCCCTACATTCGATACGTCATTATTGTATATGGTCATTAAGGTAAAACCCCCATTGTAATTCGAGGAAATAGTCCCCAAAATTTATATAATAAAATGAATTTTTGAGTTTCCCTAGATGAAGTCAGACTTACTAAGTTAAGAGGTCGGCTGAGTCATGTTTTAGTTCAGTTACTTGATGTGTATAAATAGGGTGTTACAATCCATGAGCTTGTTTCCTCCTCAATATCCTACAAGTATATTTCCTTAGTCTTTGTTGCTTCATTCATTGGCCGAGTGAGTGTTTCTCCCTTAGCCTCCACTTCCTCACTGTAAACGGGATCTACTTGACATCAATTGGAGAGCACAAGATTAGACACCTGCAGTGGAGATGGGCATTCTAGCTGAAAGTGAGAGGTATGCAAGTGAAAACAGAGCATGATCCATGATGCCTCAAACCTACACAAAGATACAAGAGCATCGAAGATGAAAATTTGGGCATAGAAAGAGAATCTCAATTCTCATAAACCAAAGCCACTTGTCAACTGTGTTCCATTGTGGGTAAATATTCATATTGAAAACGACCATAAGCCCTAATTCCATGCTTGCAACAATCATTAGAAAATCGACAAGGTTTAATGACAGAATGCCTCTCACTCTAATGATGTTGCTTGGTACCATGATCAATTGCATATCATCGAGTTTGTAACCCTAAGATGTCATCATACACCATGGAAAGCATCTAAAAACTGGATTATACATAATCAGAATGAGAAGAGTCTGTAACACAAACTAAGAGCACTTTATTGAATCTTGTATCAGAGAATCATCCTTCATAAGAGATATGCCACAAAAATTCAGTGCACTTCTTTCTTAATGATTATGGCTTTTACTCGTTAAACATCTTTATCTCACTATTGGTCCTATTTTAAGTAGTAGATTCATGTGGATAGAATGATATAACCATAAATCTAGTATCCTCTTACAAGATATTCATGTCGACTCAGAATGAAATATTTTATGGCTTTGTTGATTTGAACTTGTTATTCAATAAGTTGGGATCTTGAGAACTACCACGTCATGTTAAATCTTGTAGTTGGTGAGAAATTTAATTTTTGTCTAGCACAAATATATATATATAAGTATTTCAAGGTTGAGAGGCTTATATGAAAGATATAATAATGATAACCTATATAGAAGCATGCCATTTATTTTACTAGGATATTTATAAATTTACTTCGTAGTACATTCTAGTATATGAATTGTTTCTTCCACTTTAGTTGCTCATAAAAGGCTCTTTATCTAAAATGTGTTTTGAAATTAATTCAATCAAAATGATATTTGAATCACATTGATTGCAATTTCAAGTGTTTTAGTTGCAGTTTTATTTTGAGGAACCTTTGTTATTTTTGTGTGCTACCTTCGGTCACAACTTACAATGCTCACACAATTTGAAGTTATTTGTACATAAACCCAAACTTAGTTAACCTAAATTAAAGGATAGAAGTAGAGTATTGTATTATTTGATGAAGGTGCAAGTGTTATATAATTGGCCTATTAAAAAAAAACTAGTGAATGCAAAATAAATAAGTGACAATTGCCTTTGATTTATCATGTGTGTCGAATATGTTATGTCCTTTGATGAGTATGGTGTTAGCTTATAGCAACATGATTTACTCTATGGAATTGAATTTGAATTTTTTTACTTTGAAAAAAACTAGTGAATGCAAAATAAATATGTGACAATTGCCTTTGATTTGTCATGTGTGTCGAATATGTCCTTTGATGAGTATGGTGTTAGCTTATAGCAACATGATTTACTCTATGGGATTGAATTTGGATTTTTTTACTTTGGTAATAGTTGGAATGCTAATTAATTCATTGTGAAATTTCTTGTGGCAGGTATTTGGGTTTAGAAACTTACACTCAAGTTCTTTTATTATGGAGGAAGATAAGAGAGAGAATTTTGAAGCTAAACATTGAGAGTTTACAAATGATGAAATGAATGAAAAAGATGCACAACGAGAAACAAAAACATCGATTTGGCATTTGAGCAACCTTCGACGAAACTATTCACTACCCTTAGTCAAAAAGATTCAGACTTGGCCCTGGCACGAGCTTTGCAAGAACAGTTCTTTGTGAAATTTTATTTCCCCTCTTTGTTTCATAGCATCTTATTATTCGGTTAGCCTTTTATTTCTGCATTTATGGGATCATACATATTATGTTATTACTTATTAAAGCATATCTTAGTAATGTTTTGATAATGTAGTGTGCTTAGGCCATGCTATTGCATAACATATTTTAAGCTCTTAGGTTGTTTTTGCTTCCTTTGTTATGCGGGAGTGTAATTACTCGTTACTGTGTATGTCGCAAGTGTGGGTGTTGAATATCCATTTAATGATGGTTAAAAGTTTCACTTAAATAAATATATACTATTTTTTTAAGCTAAGTGTCCTCATGATCAAGATAGCATTCTTGTTCATTATGCATTCTAACATTTATTTAGAATTTTTTAACTATAACACACAATGATAAAATAATAATATTATCATATTATCAAATATGGTACATAATACATTTTATATCAATAATCTTTATGATACTATGACTTTAAAATCAAGGCCATTGGTAATAGACTTGGAAAGAGATCCTATCAATTGCAAAATAGGTCTTTTCTGGTTCCATTAAGATCTCTCAGCTTTGCAACGAACTTATTAATGCAACAATGGTGCAAAATCAAGTATTTTAAAAAATTTGATCCACATGGAAGACTAGTAGTCTTGGAAACCCATTTGTTTTTCTTTGTAGTACACTTGGTTAGTTTACAAGAAGTATAGCAAGCTAATCTTTTTCTTACATATTTTTTTAAATTTATTTTTGTGCTTCAACACATTAATTTCTTAAGGTTATCCATACTGTTAAAACAACATAAATCCATAAACCAAATAGAACTAATAAAACTAGCTTAGTAGAGGATCAACATGGTAATTAAGGAAGATATCTATTGACAAATTATTTAAGTTACTCAGTTCTCCCTTCCAACCTTGTATCCCCAACTATCCTTCTACGTACACCATATCTAACATCCAAACTAGCTACAATGAAGTTCGTCATGATTTTAGAAATGCCTCTTGGCCAGTTGTTTGTGTTTTCTCACTAGCCGTAAGTTCAAAGAAATCACCATTTCTCTTGGAAAGAACTTGGAGAATGTTTGCTATGGAGTTTCAAATTGTCTGCCTGTTCCTTCTCTTGCCTTGCGAACGACTCCTTAACTTCTTGTTCTAGAGTTGGGCGTGGATTTCTCTCACAACTTTCAAGCCATCTTCCGTGGCATCCTCCTTCTCTCTGTCTAAGCTTTATAGTGTTTCCATCCTCAACCCAACATTACCCCCACACGATCCAATTTTTCGTCTTTCAGCTAGTTTATATTGATCAACGGAGTTTTTTGTCCTTGTGTTCGGGTAGGGTTCCTTGCTATACCAATTGCAGGTCCAATACACAGTCAAAAAATGTTGTACTTGATCACCGCTCAGGAGATTAGTCTTCTTTCAATGGTATTACAGTTTTGATTGCCCCTGCACAATGATTTGGATTGAATGTGATCCATGTTGGGTGATGTTGCTTGATGAGCTATTCAGAAACACGTTAATGGAATTGATCTCGTCATGAAGGTGGCCGCTTTGGATAGTGGTTTTAGGCCGTTTTGGATAGTGGTTTTAGAGTATGAGCAGCCCTCATGGATCTCAAATTTCATAACGTGCTAATGCCTACCCTAACAAGGATTCTCATGTTTTTAGAAAAAATATTTATTTGGATCTCAATATTTCCTTGTTCTTATTAACCAGTCTCTTTGCAACCCAATCTTGGCCGATGTGAAAAAACAAAACAGTTGTCTTCTTTGGTTTCTCAAGGAAAGTTATTGTAAATTGTGAATCTCCTTGTATTTTTTGATTCTTGATTGGGGATTCCATATTTTTAGCTGATTTTTATTTCTCGAGCATGGCCTTAATTTCTTCTTGGTTGATGTTGGTCCTCGTTTCTATTTCGTTACTTCATCACACATTACCTTTACCTACTATTTCGTTACTTCATCACACATTACCTTTACCTAAACTTACATTGGGGTCCTCTACATTTAATGGGTTTATTATTGGACCTATCCGTCTGTCATTTAATGGAGGGTTAGTGGACATTACAATAAATCCATGTATTTTCTCAAGGTGGTCTGTATGAGTTGAATTCATGTTGTGTTTTTCTTAAGGGAAGAAAAAAGTTAAAACAAAATCGCTTTAAAGTTTGAATTTTTTTTTTGTTTTATTATGGTCTTGTCAATTCTAGCTTGACATTCTGATATTTCAAATTTTTGCTTACTTTATTTTTGTAAGAGAATTTTTTTCACATTTTTGTGGACATTCAAGTGTGTTTATTTTAACATGATTTTTAGTTTTCTTTTCTGTTTTTTTCTTTTATGTTTGTAACTCATATTGACATTTGTAATGTACTAATGTTGTAAACATGGTGAATTTTTCACGAAAGGGCATATATGCTCCTTAGAAAAAATCGCTTTAAAGTTTGAAAATATTTTTTGTTTTATTATGGTCTTGTCAATTCTAGCTTGACATTCTGATATTTCAAATTTTTGCTTACTTTATTTTTGTAAGAGAAATTTTTTCACATTTTTGTGGACATTCAAGTGTGTTTATTTTAACATGATTTTTAGTTTTCTTTTCTGTTTTTTTCTTTTATGTTTGTAACTCATATTGACATTTGTAATGTACTAATGTTGTAAACATGGTGAATTTTTCACGAAAGGGCATATATGCTCCTTAGAATGGATTTAGAATCTACTCACTATGAGACTTTTGAGAGTGGCAATTATGATCATGAATATTATATAGATGATAATGGTGAGAATGAAGATGTAGATCCTGACAATATGTTGTATGAGGTGTGCTACTTAACTAGATTATTCTATTGGAAGTTTTTATTATTTCACATCATCTTTTTGAAGTTCTTTATTTATTTACAAACAACAAGTTTTATGATTGACAGGAACTGGTTTCCTTGAGTGAAGTTGTTGGGACCAAGAGTAGAGGTCTTGATTCAAAATTGATTTATTCTTTGCCTTTGTCTAAATATATGCTAGAAAGTCCAAGGGCAAGCAATTCGGAGAAGTAAGAAACTTAGTCTTTGTGCTACATATTTCCATTTGTGCTTGCATGATTTTGGTAAGTGTGGATTCCTATTTCTTAACCTATTAAATGCATAAAAATGTTTGAACTTATTTGTATGTTCACTAAGTGAATGAACAAGCTTTCTAAAATTTAGATTAATCCAAATAGTTGAATGTAACTAAGAAAAACATTTTGACATACTTTCTAGCTTTGCCTTAGTAATACCAAACGATATCTCAATTCACATATCGTCATCTGAATTTATTTGGCAAATTAAGGTCAAACTATAATACTAATGTTGATTTGTACTAATATAAATAATTAGGAGTATTTAAAGTAATATAAAAAAAATTGAAGTCCAAACAAATTTGGTGATGAGTCCATGTCCGATAATAATGAAATAAGTTCTTGAATTATCAAACAATAATGTTCTTATTTGTAATTTGTTAAATTATTTGGAAATCCACTTTTATGAATTTTTCTAGTTGTATTGGAGAATCTATTTATTAATTATGTTTGTATGTTTGTTTGTATACATAGATACTATAATATTTGTTCATATTCAAATATAGAATCTTGATTTTTGTTGTATAAAATAGGAATCTAACAATTGGTGGAGAAATTGATAACAAAAATATATTTGTTCATTTTGATATTTTAAGCATAACAAACTAAGACTTTTGTCCAAAGTAGATGGTTTGGTAAGTTTTTCTTTTCTTTTTTTGTTGAAATATATCTTAATTATGATTTAAGATAAAAGGTGTCATTCTCCTACATTTGGACTTGTAACTCCATGATGTGATTGTTTCCTAAGTCTTAGATTAAGAATGAACATTTCTATTTGTGTCAAAGAATCATGATCATTAAGTGCTAGTAAAATTAATTATATATTTCTTGACTCAATCAAATATTCCACTCCATTTTCTAGGTGTATCATCTATCATTTCGAATATGAGGGAGGAAACATAATACTCACCCTTCCATGCAAGCATCAATACCATTCATATTGCATAAAAAGTTGGCTTCATATAAATAAGGTGATTTAAGCACTTTTATTATGTTAAATATTACTACTTGCATCTACTATGTTTCAAACAAAAAATATGGATGTTATTTTGTGTTTGGATTTTCCTCTCAAATATTTATATCATATTTAACTTATCTCTCCAATTTGTGTTTCACATGCAGGTATGCCCAGTTTGTAATGTAGAGGTATTAGATAGAACAAATCATTGACATGGATAGCTACCTAGTTTAGCTATTAACTTTCAGGATATAAAATTGGCTATATTTACGAAGCAACTTGTAGTTAAATTGGTAAAAAACTTATAGTTTTGTTGGGATGTTAAGGCATGCCCTTGTGCATTGACCCATGCATATTTCTTTGTTATTTATTTGAATTGTTTATTATTTCTAAAAAAGAAGAAGAAAAATGCAAACACCCATGATTAAAATAGTGCAAATCATGAAGATAAATATTAGATCGCCTTGCTACCCATTGAGTTTAGTTGTACATATTATTATGAATTGTCCATGTAAATGTATCAAGGACATTAGAAAATCAGCTCGAAGAAAATATTTATGTGTAATTAATCTTGAAATATTTTGTACATTTTTTTTCGTGCTAAGCCTATTTTTGTATATTTTTGCATTTTCCATTTGATGGAGTTTATACATGATCCATAATTAGGTGAACCAATAGTGTCTATAAAAGTAACTAATATTCATGTTGTTATGATAAATTAATTGAAGTTGAAATGTACTATTCTCTTTCTTATTTCCTGGAAATTGTTATTGTTTTAGGAAGAAAAATTTAGAAATAATAGTGGATTAAAATACTGTAAATTATGTCTAAAAAACTAGATTGTTTGTGGTTCGTATTATATGATATACTCATCACCTATACACTTACATATACACTTATACATGGATCCAATATTTATAATTTGTAAATGTATAATTTGATTAACATCCTTGCCTCAGCCTCACTAGCACTGAAAATCTCTTCTAATGTAATGAACATCCTTACCATGACGGCTGGAGTTCCCCTAGCATGAAAATTTAAGAGTAGTGGAATTTCGAGCTGAGGCTCCCCAATTAAAAGAACACCTTGATAAACACACTTATCAAATGAGGTGGCCATTACATACTTTCATTAAGACTCTCAGGATTCTTAGCAAACTAATATTTAACCATCCTAACCTTCAACATTCACCTAGTACATGTATTCAAATGACTCTGAAAGTGTCATTTATAAAGAGATGGGAGATCAAACTCGATGATGTCCCCATCAACACCCTGACACATGCGATCATAAGGTAGCATGATGACAGCACGTGCGGTCATGTGGGTTTGGGATCCATCCATTATGCTGAGATACTAGTCACACTACCGTTTTTTTAGTGGTGCCATACCATTAGCCATGGGAATGAATTCCGGCCCCAGTATTCATCATCCCTCATTTAGCTTAGGTAACACAGACTAGAGATCGTGCATCTATCTCCCCTTTCTAAAGACAGTATCTAAATATTCTTGTTCACTACGTCTCCCGCTTCATATGGAAGCCATACTTGTCTTTTGTTGTTTAATCATTAGGATACCTTTCTTGCTATCATACACTTGATGCAATGAATTTTTTAGATTATGGGGAGTGATTTTGGGTACTCATTTTTTTAGGCATATATCTGCTCCAATGGCGTCTAGATATTTGATTTCCTATCATTTCGACCCTTTGCACACCTACCCAAAAATATCACATCGATAGGGGCTCTTGGGAATGAGTCATCATATATACATATAAATAAGACCACCACGTATAAACCTTTATGAAAATTATCTATACATTTCTTTCCAAAATTAAATAACCCATCTAATACCTTTCAAGGTATGTATCCATATTAAAAATTTTACATTAAAAATACTTCACATAAATGAAACAACATTATAAATAATCATAGGAGGCACCGCGACCATCCATGTGGTCCTTTACAATTCTTTGATCATAATTCATAAACAAAATTACATAACCATAAACAAAATTACATAATTCAATAAACATTACCATATCCAAATTAAAATAATATATCTTATACACTCAATCATATCATAGTAAAACAACACCAAAATCATATAATAAATCCATAGATTGCAAACAGTAACAGGAATTGAATCCTATGGGCATACAAGCCCAGTTTGTTTTCATTTATTAAAATACATTCATTACATTACATTAAAACCTTGTTGCCAATAGAGGTTGTTACATCAATTCCCATGAATGTCAATACCCAAGGCAAAGCCATAATAACAGACCATAAGAATTGTATGTACAAAATGACAACTAAATCGTATAACCCTTCTCACACATTCCACACTATAAATCAAATCGTATGCGGCTCTGGCTTATAAAATACACTCATTAAAAGATAAATACATAGTCCATTTACATATTAAACTACAAACACCATCGAGGGTCTATAAACCATAGCCTCCACGAAACCCACTAATGCACAATGCTCACAGAAGTCACAGCCTTGGCCAAAATTTAAACCTAATACACAGTCTCTACCAATTTAACCCTACGCTACACTATCTAATTCAGGATAAGCAAAAGATGAAATAATATCACAGAGCTGTCACATCCACAATGCGGTTGGCTCAATACATTTATGGGATTGTCCTCTCAACCACCAATGTTGTCCACATAATACAACCATTAAAATATACATAATACACACACCTCAAATGAAGGCTAATTCCTGTGTCTAAATCAAACTATTAAACCATAACTTAGCACATTATTTTACAAACATAGTAAGAAAAAATGACATGATTCCTTTATTGAAAGTGCAGGGTGTAAATATCATTACACGGCAGGAAAAAATCACAAAGTCTCCACTCAATCATTTCCAAAGCAAAAATAAATTCTTACCAGCATGCCAATGGGCTATGGCACCATTACAAGCAATGGTGCAATCCATGGATCAAAGGCCCAAGCCATTGTTTAAAATTACATACACAAAACCAGAGGAGACGTGATTCTTCACTCCACAGCTGAAGCCATTTAAACCTTTAAATAAATCCAAGTCTATAATCATATGCCCGAAGGAAAAATTTAAACCCCACAGCATGAAACCCAAACCAAGCAACAAATCTATATGCAGTCTCCCCAAGAGGGCTAAGAGATAGCAAGTACAGGTTTCATTTATATGTGGTCTGCCCAAGAGAGCTGAGAGATAGCAAGTAGATAGCCACCCGTACGAAATGCAAGGTTTTAGAAATTTTAAAAGAATGTGAAGTAAACCTAAATGGTTTCCTTACTAAGGTAAACCTAAAAATCCTACCTTTAGGATCATATGATATTGTTATCGGCATGGACTGGTTGGAACAACACCATGTCATGCTCGATTTTCTACACAAGTCTATCTTGTGTACCCATATCCAAGGAAACCAAGTGAAGGTTCAGGGCATCCCAAAGAAAGTTTCTGTAAGACAAATCTCTGACTTATAAGTGAAGAAGTGTGTTAGGAATGGTTGCAAGTTATTTGCGGTGAACATCCGAGATGTAGATTCTGATAGAGAACAACACATAGAAGACTTCCTCATTCTTGAAGAATTCAAGGACCTGTTTTTCGAGGAAATCCCTGGATTACCTCTGAAACGAGACCTAGACTTTTCCATCGAACTGACGCTAGGATCAATTCCGGCCTCCAAAGATTGCTCCATGCTCAATCATGAAGGAATTGTCTCCAAAATGTCTATCGAAGTATGGACTTAACTTATAGAAAATTCCTGACTATATGAACTCTCAAACAGTGATGGCGGCACCTCTTCTCACAACGATAACAAATCAAAGACTCATCACAGAAACTAAGCTTCACAATAACTGGGTCTTATTGATAATGGTGTTACTAGCTGGAGTAGGCTTCCTTGGTGGGGTGACCTTATTCACAATATGGACGACGACCTCCAAATGTTTCAAAAGTTGTTGGAGGTTCAGAGCATTGTGCAAAGGATGGAAAATATTTGATTGTGCGCATGAACACCTTCCTCACGATAAGGTTTTTTATTTTTTTCTTTTTTCTTTTTTTCCTTCCACTGCACTCCGTTCTGAACTCTGGGTCACCTAACAAAGTCCCTTGAAATACCAACCTTTCTAGTAACACTTATAACATGAGTACTCAAATGTTAAACATTTATAAATTTAAGAATTAAATTTTTTTTATTATATTAAATATATTTTTATTCTACTTTTAACTTCTTCTTTATGTTAATAAAGGTAAACATGGTATGATTTCTTTAACCACTCCATTTTGATTTGCATAGTTTTTTTTACTTGTCTAGGATTTTTTTTTTTACTTGTGTCGGGTTCTTTTAGAATTTTGCATAATCTTAATGACCTATTGTTCTATTTTCATAAATGCATTTTGGCTCTAAAACAATTTTATTGGGTAAATAAATTTGGAATATTGGATTTGACTCTCTTTTAAATTAGATATACATTTTAGAAAACATACCCATGTTATAACAAGATTATATATTTTAATATATATTAAACATTAATTTCAAACTCATTAAATATAACATCTTTAAGACTCCCTCAAGTTTCCTTTGTTTTACATGGATTTAATGTATTATGATTTTGGTTGTTCATTGTTTTTGGATTGGCTCTTTGAGGTTTTTAAGGATAAAACGATAGAGGGTAGGAAAGTTGGATGCTCAAACTAAATGAATTATAAATCAATTAACAACAATATTAGACACTAGGGAATCCTTGAACATTATATTTCATTTCTTATTGATATTCAATCATTGATTATTTTCTATGCGTCATATCCTAGTTATTCTCTAATCCAACACATCTGATTTTGTTAGAGGCTCTTAGTCAAATTGGTATAGATAGTAAAAAATTGGGCTAGTGTCAATATTGCCTTACAAAATGTAGATAAACTTTGGATTGAAAAAATAAATGCTTAGAATGAGTTTTTTTGGATGATTTGTTAGAATAATCAACCCATAGTTAGCTACCTTAGACATTAATTAATCCATTTTTTGTCTTATTTACCTAGTTTCCATATTTCACCTTATGCAAGTTGTCCTCCACATGTCCAAAGTGGTCAAACATGCTAAAATTGAGTCATGGAGCACTTGGGAAACCACTTGGAATCAAATCTGCTTTATTCCTGGCCTTCCTAGTGCATGTCTGCTTTTTTTTCTTTATTGCCTGCTTTTGTTGGGTTTTAAGGCAATTGGGAAAGTTTGATGAGGTGAAGTTAACTTGTTTTTTGTCCTCATCATCCACCACTCTTTTATCCTAAGAAAAGCATGTATGAGTTGTCCTTCCATCATCTATTAGCTTGTCTAATTGATTTTTCCAATTCGTGAGCTCCTAGATAGATTTGGAAACTGCTTTATGCACCTATGGGGGATTTGCTTAGATTTAGTAAGCATGCTTTTGACCAAATTCAAATGGAATCCTTATGCATTCGAATCTCTCATGTAATTATTTATTGTGGTAGCCTGTGACTTCACAGGGTTGGCTATTGTACACTTATTCAATACAGATTAGTGTTTTTCTCCATATTCAGTCTCCTTTGTGTGTAATTTGCATGTGTAATTGGCAATTTTTGTGAGTGTAATTGTTCTAACAGCTGGGTTCAACTTCCACATGGTATCAAAGCCTTTGTAGATCAATTTCTCTCCTTCCAATTTTTTATTGCAGGTTTGGCATCATTGACTGGGAGCATTCTACTGACTGAAGGGACAATTTTTGAGCTATGGATCAATCTCAAAACATCATCTTGACTCCATTTAACTTCTTTGAATGGAAAGTAGAGATGGAGATACTGTTGAGAGCGAAAGGCCTCTACAGAGTGACTATGGAAATAGAAGCAGAGCCCAATGCAACTGCAGAGAAAATTAAATGGCACAATAGGAGGGATGAGGCCTATGGTCTCCTGTGTCTGATCATATCCAGAGACCTCTTTTTCCATCTTGATGGATTAACATCACCAAATGAAGTATGGGAGAATATTGTTGAGATTTTTGGTAAGATAGATGAGATGAGGGGACATCAAATTGAAAATGAATTGATCTCCCTGAGTCCAAATAGCTTTGAATCCATGCAACTCTATTTTTCCAAGTTCAAAGCCCTTGTTTTTTAGCTAAAACAGTGTGGGATCGAAAAGAAGGAGGAGCAACTGGTTTTGGCCATACTCTCAAAGCTTGGCCCTGACTATTCAATGTTAGTCTTGACCTTCCATTCCACAAAGTTGATAGCTTGTGCTTGGAAAATTCCTAGCCTTACAGATTTCAAGGAATCTCTCACATAAGAACAAGATAAATTACTGATGATGGGCATCATCAAACCTTCCAAAGACCAAGATTTGGTTGTTGGAGATTCGAGGGTGGATTCAAAAAGCAAGAAGAAAGCTAAGAAGCCACCTGAGAAAAAGAGAGACAAAAACAAGTCTCCAGAGGAGCCCCAAGGTTCCAAGAAGAACTTCGAGAAGAAGAATAACAAAGGAGAAATGAGCAAGTGTGCATACTATAGTAAGGGCAATCATCCTAAAAGATCCTTCATGAAGAAGGAAATTGACATGCTGACCCAAATCCTGGAGAAGAATGGCATCTCCCTTCTTGACAGCTCAAAGAAGAGGGAAGGAGGATCAAATTTAGAAGACAGAGAGAGATTTCATGCAATGGTTGTTGGCACATCAAGCTCACCTAGTTTCATCATTGATTCTGGAGCTTTAAGACATATGTTTTTGACCAAGGAGGCATTCACCACACTTGACATGTCGAAACGTCCACCAATTGTACTAGGAGATGACTCTCTCACTGAAAGTTTGGGAAAAGGGAGGATTGATCTTGACCATGGTAAGTTCAGCAATGTATTGTATGTTCCAGGTCTTGCCTCTAACCTCTTATCAGTGTATCAGATGACCCACATAGGGTCTCCAAACAAGGTCATATTCTCCCCTAATGAAGTTGATATCACAGAGATCTCAAGTGGTAAAGTCATTGCAAAAGTAGCTGCAAATCACAATTCGAAGGTATACATGTTCTCACACTTCCTACCCTACTCAAATCCCTCTGCTCTTCTGATTCATGCTAATGAGGCAAGCAAGCTTTGGCATGAAAGATTTGGCCACCTTAATTACAAGTATCTTCCTGATATTAGTGAAAAATAAATGGTCATAGGGTTACCAAAGATTAAGTTTTCCAAAGAAGTCTGTCAAGGTTGCATCTTAGGAAAACACCTAGAGCATAAATTTGAGAAAACTAGTCATGAGAGAACCTCTGCACCCCTTGAGTTGATCCACAGTGATGTTTCTGGTCCTTTTCCTCATATGTCAATGAGTCAGGCCAAATATGCATTGACATTCATAGATGAATTCTCCAGGTATTGCTGGGTTTACTTCCTGAAACACAAGTCTGAAGTTTTTGGCCTCTTCAAAGTCTTTAAGGCTTTGGTTGAAAACTAGTCTAGGAGGAAACTCAAGGTCCTCATATCTGACAATGTTGTTGAGTATGTCAAGTCTGAGTTCATTCAATATTGTCCAGATGTTGGTATTCAGATGCAGCATTCTATCCTTTACACACCACAGCAAAATGGTGTTGCTGAGAGGAAAAACAGATCACTGAAAGAGATGGCAACCTGCATGATGGAGGCTAAGACTTTGCCACCAAAGTTTTGGGCCGAATCTATAAAATATGCAGCTTATATTCAAAATAGGGTGCCTCATAAATAACTTGATGGTATGACTCCTTTCAAAACATGGA
Source organism: Pseudotsuga menziesii (assembly GCA_001517045.1). Classification (NCBI taxonomy): domain Eukaryota; kingdom Viridiplantae; phylum Streptophyta; class Pinopsida; order Pinales; family Pinaceae; genus Pseudotsuga; species Pseudotsuga menziesii. The sequence continues at coordinate 12,222 of LPNX011165789.1, read as the reverse complement.
GTGGGCACAAACCTTATGTGACCCATTTTAGGATTTTTGGCTCAAGGGCTTGGGCTAGAATTACAATAGAAAAGAGGAAGGCTTTGCAGCCCCAAAGCCAAGAGTGTCTATTTGTTGGGTACTATGAAGATTAAAAAGGGTACAATCTGATCAATTTGAGCACAAACAAAGACTTCATTGAAAGGAGTGTTTAGTTCCAAGAAGAGCCTTTAGCAGCAGTGGAAGTTAGAGAATCCTCTTCACCACCAGAACCATTGAATGTAAGTGAAGAGATAGTTGAGTTTGCTGATTCTGATATTTTTGATAATGATGATTTAATTGCAGATTCTAACAAGCCTACAAGACCAAAATGGGCATAAAATACCATTCATGTAGCTGGAGAACTAGCTGGAAATCCTAATGATCCTAGGAGGACTAGATCTCAGTTTGAGAGTGCTCTGTGTGTGAAAGACCCTTTGTTTGCAGAGAAATTCTATCTAATGGTTGAATCAGACCCAAAAACATATTAATATGTAGCACATGATACAATATGGAAAACATCCATGAAAGAAGAGTTCAGCTCACTCCAGAAGAACAACACTTGGGAGCTGGTTGATCTTCCCCCAGGGAGGAAGCTATTTTAGTGTAAGTGGCTTTACAAAAACAAATTTGCTGCTGATGGTTCACCTTTGAAATATAAGGAAATATTGGTAGCCAATGGATATTCGCAGGTACATGGCATAGACTATAATGAGACCTTTGCACCGGTGGCAAAGATGGACTCCATCAGGCTAGCTTTAGCCATTGCAGCTTCAAAGCAGTGGGAGGTTCATCACATGGATGTGAAGTGTGATTTCCTAAATGGAGATATTACTGAAGAGATTTACATGTAGCAGCCTCAAGGATTTTCTACTAATCCATATCTTGTGTACAGGCTAAAGAAATCATTGTATGGGCTTAAGTAAGCCCCCAGGGCTTGGTATGCCAAGATTGATAGCTTTCTACTTTCATTGAATTTTGTTCGATGCAAGTCATATCCTAGTGTCTATTTGAAGCTAATTCATGGTTCATTAATGCTTATTGTATTGTATGTTGATGACCTTCTCATTACATGAAGCTCAAAGGATGAAATTGCCTCCTTGAAGGATGCAATGAACCATGCATTCTCTATGACTGATTTGGGGTTATTGAGCCAATTCTTGGGGCTCGAGATTGCTCAAACCAAACATGGAATCAAAGTACAGAAGTCCAAGCATGCCTTGGATTTGCTGAACAAGTTCAACATGAAGGATTGCAAGCCAACCAAGACTCCCTTCCTATCAGGAGTTAAGCTTGAAGAAGCTTATTCTTCACCTATGGTAAACAATACAATGTATAGGCAACTGATTGGGTGTTTGTTGTACCTTACACATACTCGACCTGATATTTATTATGCAGTAAGTGTGGCTTCAAGATACATGGATCAGCCTCATGAGATCCATTGGAGAGAAGCCAAAAGGATCCTTAACTTTGTTCAGGGAACAAGGACCCATGGGATCTTCTACAAAGATAAATCTGATCTTGATTTGATTGGGTTTACTGACAGTGATTGGGCAGGTGACAACAAAGATCGAAAGTCAACATCAGGATATATGTTCATGCTTACTGAAGGACCAATATGTTGGTCAAGCAAGAAACAGAATGCCATTGCACTCTCATCTACAGAAGCAGAGTATAGAGGAGTTGTAAATGCAGCAACTCAATGTTTATGGTTGCAGGGGTTACTTGGTCAGTGTGGCTTCGAATCAGAATACTCAACTACTATCTATTGTGATAATCAGAGTACCATTCAAATCTACAATGATCTAGTTCAGAGACATAGAACCAAACACATTGAGATCCATATGCACTACATCAGACAGCTTGTGCATGATGGCACCATTCACCTACTCTTATGTTCATCTTCAGAACATGTAGCAGATATTTTCACCAAAGTTTTTTGTGAGAAGACATTCACCGATCTCAAATCACTGCTAGGGATTGCTGATCATGCTGTGAAGCATGAGTGATGACAAGATTTTTAAATTTTGTTTTACTATCCATGTTTAAGGGAGGATTTTTCCTACGGGGTTTTTCCCTCTTTCCTTAGTTAAATGGACATGCAGTATGTAAAGGGTGACTAAGCCTTACTGCTAGGCCCTATAATTTTATAATATTTTACTCATAATTTAGGCTTAAGGGGGGGTCTTATAATAATCAACCCATAGTTAGCTACCTTAGACATTAATTAATCCAATTTTTGTCTTATTTGCCTAGTTTCCATATTCCACCTTATGCAAGTTGTCCTCCACATGTCCAAAGTGGTAAAACTTGCTAAAATTGAGTCATGGAGCACTTGGGAAACCACTTGCAATCAAATCTACTTTATTCCTGGCCTTTCTAGTGCATGTCTGCTTTTTCTGCTTTATTGCCTGCTTTTGCTGAGTTTTAAGGCAATTGGGAAAGTTTGACTAGGTGAAGTTAACTTGTTTTTTGTCCTCATCATCCTCCACTCTTTTCTCCTAAGAAAAGCATGTATGAATTGTCCTTCCATCATCTATTAGCTTTCCTAATTGATTTTTCCAATTCGTGAGCTCCTAGACAGATTTGGAAACTGCTTTATGCAACTATGGGAGATTTGCTTAGATTTAGTAAGCCTGGTTTTGACCAAATTCGAATGGAATCCTTATGCATTCGAATCTATCATGTAATTATTCATTGTAGCAGCCTATGAGTTCATAGGTTTGGCTATTATACACTTATTCAATACAGATTAGTGTTCTGCTCCATATTCAGTCTCCTTTGTGTGTAATTTGCATGTGTAATTGGCAATTTTTGTGAGTGTAATTGTTCTAACACCTAGGTTCAATTTCCACATGATTTTCATTTATTCAATTTTTTAATCTCCTTCTAGCACTCTAAAATTTTTCATCATATTTGCCAATAGCCATAGAAGGCCTTATTGTTGCACTAAGAGTAGTGAGGTTCTCTATATCCATAATAATTAAAATATTCATGTAGCTATTAAAAAAAAAACTAAAAATATGTGTTTTTATAAGAAAAATAACAAATAATAAAACAAACATAGATCCATCTTAAACCTAGATCTATCAAGCATTAAGTGCAATCAAAATTCTTAAGGTGTAATGTTTTTTTCGACATGTACAAATATTAAGATAAAAATAATTTACACCTCAAGAAATTGGATCCCCCTTGATGGTAGATAGATTTGGGTTTAAGATTGATATATGATGGCTATATTTAAGTCAGAAACCAAAGGATGAGAACTAATAATGAGATCCAAGACCAATTAGTAAAACATGTCAAACTCAATTGACAAGTGGGTGGTTGGGAGGAATTATTGTTACCCTCCCCACCGAGGTTCAATTCTTCTAACTCACATGATTCTCTTGTTGAGCCCTTATGTAATGATTGAGTGGATTACGTAAAATTGGCCATGGATTGATTTTTTGGAATAGAAAGTGTTGGCATATTTCTCGGTAGATGTATCCCTCTAACAAACTGTGAACCACCAATTAAAAAAAAAACTAAATCTTTTCCCCCAAAAACGAAAAAAAACAAATATTTCCCTTCCAAATTTTTACAATCTTAAACAATTCAGCACCCACTAATATGATCTAAATGAAAAAATTATATATTTTCAATAAAACCTATTTTGAACACGTTAATGTTACATATATGGGTAAAAACGTGAAGTTGTGTAGCACTTCCATGAGAATCCGGTGCCCAAACAACATAGCGGGCATTGTTTGGCCGTAACTATATTTATCCTGTTGAATAATTATAGTTATTTGGCCGAATAAAGAATCCTTTATTCGACTGAATAATCTTTGATGGTGAATCATTTAATTTGATGGAATTCATAGTCAACTGGTAATTTTTACCGGGGTTTCAATACGTATTCGACCAAACAGTTATTCGGCCTAATAATTATTCGTCCAAATAATTATTCAGCCAAATAATTGTTCAGTCGAAGAATTATTATGCATAAAATGTTAGTTGCAACATCATTTTCATTGTTTTTGCTTGCAGTCATTTGTCCTTGTCCTCAAACTCTTCTCTTTCCACCCGTCTTGCTACCCGATTGGTTGGTCGTTTCCCGTCATCCCCATACACGTCACTGTGCCACTTGATGTGTACATATGCCATCCTGGCACCCCTCTACCTCTCTGGTTTCCTCTCAGCATGGAGGTATGTTCATGGTGGTCACTCTATAGAGGTGCGTTCCATGTGGAGGTCTGTTCGTGGAGGTGGTAGTGGTATTTTCTTAGAGGGTTTGTTCGTGGTCTCGTCTTGTTGTTCTTCCCCTCACAGGTAAGTGTTTATGAAATTCCTTTTATAATCTAAAATGTTGAATATGTGATTTGTCTCTTGTCACAATTAATGGATTATATTCGTTTTTCATCGTAGTATTATAGAGTTAAGGTTTGCATATGTTAATTAGTAGTGTATATTTCTTATAATTTTAACTTTAGTTAATACGTATATGATGAGGGTAGTCGTCCATGAACTTTGTCCATGTGGATAGAGTTGATGGACTCTGTCCAAATGGACAGAGTTCATGAACACATTTGGACGGAGTTAATGAACTCTGTCCATTTGGACAGAGTTGATCAACTCTGTCCACATGGACAGAGTTCATGACCTCTGTTCAAATGGACAGAGTTCATCAACTCTGTCCAAATAGACAAAAAAACGTATTATACTTAGCAAAACGTATTTTAGTACATCTTATATAAATCATAAAAAAAAACATTATTACACATAAACCATCAAATTTTTTTATTACCGATCTGTTTGATCTTATGTACTTTTAATCAAAATCATAAAAGAAACATATAACTTTTATAACACTTATTAGTTACAATTTATACTTACTATTATATTAGGATGTTGTGCGTTTTTTTTAACTTTAATCTTAGTTCATAGGTATTATAAGGAAGATATTCATTCATCAACTCTGTCCATGGACATAGTTCATGAATGAATACTCTATCCATGGACAGAGTTGATGAACTCTGTCCACATGGACAGAGTTCATTACAGAGTTCATCAACTCTGTCCATGCAGAGTTCATCAACTCCAACTTTGATTAGTTTACTTAGCATAAGGGATTTTTTATGATTTTATGGAATAACGAAAAAATATTTGTAGTTGACATAAAGAAATGTAGCTTTAATTTCAATGATTTGATGATAATGGTTCCATTAATTTTAAAAATTTAAAATACATAAAATACACAGAGATTGCTACATTAATTTCTCATACATCCAACAATAGTGTAGATATTTTCATTTTAAGAACTATTAGATAATATTAGGGACATCTAGGTCTTTATTAAAACTTTAGTTTTTAAAATCTAAAATACATCAAAAACATAGAGATTGCTACATTAATTTCTCATACATTCAACAATAGTGTAGCTATTTTCATTTTAAGAACTATTAGATAATGTGAGGGACATGTAGGTAATAAAAACTTAGTTTTTATAGTAGCTAGTTGTCTGAAGTTGAGGAATTAACATGCAGAATTTGAATATGTTATGAATTGATATATTAGATAATATTAAGGACATATAGGTCTTTATTAAAAACTTAGTTTTTTAGTGGCTAGGTCTTTGAAGTTGATTAATTAACATGAAAAAAATGATATTTGTGTAAGCTTGTAGATATCATATCCAATGGAAAGAGAGTAGCCTTTTAGACAGAAGCCTAGGAGGTCATCACATTCCTTGGGAGTTGGTGTCCAAAATCAAAATCAAATATTATGAAATTCACCTTGGGATTTAAGCTTATTGAATAATTCACATTCATCTAATCATCGACGTGGCGATAGTGGTAGAGATGATTCCCCCTTATCATCTATGGGCGAACATGCATCTCAACCTTCTGTGCGGGAGACAAGCATGGAAGCAGAGCAAGCTTTGCAAGAGGCTCGTCATCCTACACAAGGTGGCAAAGGTCAAGCAAGGGTGCAACATGTCCAGCTAGCTAAGGGTTGTACACTCATTACGATCTATCCATCAGATTTACCGGAGGAGCTTCCATGGGAAAGTGGTCTTCAACAAATGACCCTTGAAAGTTGTAGGGCTCACTATGACAAGCTGCAAAATGATGTTTCTAGTTTGGATCTCACTCCAGAGAACAAACAAAGTATAGATATGGTTTCGCAATCATTACAAAAATTCATTGCGGTATATGAGGATCTTAGAGCAACAACAGATGGTTTTGTTGCCTTGATGCAAAGAAGAAAGGCACAAGTGATGGGTCCAGACAAGTGGGTTGTTGTAAATGAGAGAGTGACTAGAGAACATGCCAACTCAATGTTTAACTTCAAAAAGGGCCTGAAGTAGAAAGCATTGAAAGTGCAATATTTTAACCACCCTGAACTTGCCCATTTTTTATATGACCGGTTCCTTGTAGCCTATGGTGGATTACCATGGAACGATGAGGATCCTAATTATTTTGCTAGGTTTTTTTATGCTGAATTTTTTTAGGAATGAAGTGATACTATATGGATATTCATTCCAAGTTTTATGGATTTGGAAAGGGGAGGATATGCAATGGAAAAGGTGCCCTTAGAGATCGCAGTACTCTTTGACTTCCACCTCTGATATCTTGTCAAGCTAGGCTTGTGACTTACAAATCGGATATGGAGCCGACATCACAAGTTGGGACAACTGTAAGGCATAATGTTGTCAAAGGTTTGACTTCAGCATTTGTAGGAGTTGATGTTGGATTAAGTCGAGAGAGGGCTCGAGCCACTATTCAGTAATATTTTGTTTACAGAACAAATGATGACTTAGATTGTATGGGCATTAAAGATCTAAAGGCCTATGCCAAGTTTTGTCGTGATATAGCTTCAGATAGAATATCTAATGACACATCAAGTATAGGAGAGGTTTGTGTACTTTCAATCTATTAACTTTATTTATTTATTTTGAATTAAACTTTTTGTTACATTATATCTATGTATGATAAATTATTTTTTGATGTATAGTAATAAATATGTTATGTAAATGTTTATTGTTTTCAGTTTTATCGATTGTTAAATGCACATAATTTTAGAGTATCCACCAGTCAAAATGCTGGAAATGTAGAAGAGCATTTTGGAGAGGTATATTTAAAATTTACACATTTATATTTATGTTTGAAAGATATTTTTTTTTGTTTTTAAATTTAACTATGTATCTTATTGTTAATTTGACTTATCTATGCAGGTTTCATTAGATTCGAACTTTTTAGATGATTCTCCATCTATTGTGAGCTAATGTTTTTTTGTTTTTGTTTTTGTTTTAAGTTAATTGCTAAGCTTAATATTTTTTTTCTTTTACTATGATTTATTTATTAACAAACTTTAAATTTTAAGGGAAGATAACATATTGAAATTGGAGGTGAAGATATACGTTCTTTGATGGATGTGGATATTGGCACCGAGGTAATCTTGTTCATAATTGAATTGTTCTCTGATATATATGTTTAAATAGTTTAAATAATTAAATAATGTTTGACATTTGTAAATTGTTTTTATATATGTTGAAGCTTTGGTCTCTTTGATCTTTTCGAGCCAAAGGAAAGACTCTATTGGACGATAGTGTTAGAATTGTAAGTTTAATATTTTATTTTTTTGAATTTAGTTTAAAATAGTCTAAATAATTTGTAAGATTTATAAACTATTTTTGTATATATTGTAGCTTAGGTTTCCTTCACCTTTAAGAGGCAAAGAGAAGACTCTGTTGGATGATAGAGAATTGGAGGTAATTTTGTTAATAATTGAATTGTTCTTCGATATATTAGTTTAATGTTTTAATGTTTTGATTTTAGTTTAAAATTATTTAGATAATTTATGATATTCACAATCTGTTTTTATACATGTTGCAGATTGTTACGAGCCCAAGGGAATACCCTAGTTGAGGACAGTGGTGGAATTCCAGTTAGAGAATTATTTATATTGTTCTTTATATATATATATATTGTAATTGATTTGGACATCGAAGAGCTTAATTTTTGGATTATATACATGTACATTGAACTCACATGTACATAATTTTTGGATTATATCCATGTACATTAAACTCACATATACATGATTATTCTTTTGGATTATAAACATGTACATTGAACTCACATGTACATAATTTTTGGATTATATCCATGTACATTGAACTCACATATACATGATTGTTCTTTTGGATTATATACATGTACATTGAACTCACATGTTCATGATTTTTTTTTGGATTATATACATCTACATTGACCTTAGATATTGTTTTTGGATTATATACATGTTTAGGAATGTTAAGAAGTTTTGATAGGTGCAAATATATGAATGTACGTAAATTATTAAATTTATGTATGTTTGTTGTTGAGAAGTTGAGAGTGATAGAAATGTTCGGAAGTTTTGATAGGTGCAATCTAATGTTAAGAATGAATATATAGGGAATGTTAATGTTAAGAATGTATATATGGAGAATGTTAATGTTAGGACTGAATGTGGAAATGGGGGAATGTTAGGAGTGAGTGTGGGAATGGGGGAGTGTTATGAGTGGATGTTTTGATAGGTGCAATCTAATGTTAAGAATGAATATTAGAAAATGTTAGGAATGTTATGAAGTTTTGATAAGTGTAAATATATGAATGTATGTATTATTAATTTTATGTATGATTGTAGAAATAGTTTATGTATTATTGGTTTTAAAGAAATAGTTTAGAAGGAATATAGTTCTATGTGGATCAATTAGAGTTTATCAATGGATTCTTAGAATTGGTATTTTTTTTAACAATAAATATTTTTAGAGCCACTTTCCATGCTAAAATCTTATTACTATAATGAATTTAGTGGGCATAGTATTGGGGCATTACATGTGGTATGAAAAATAAATTGGTAAGTTGGAATGTTTTTTTTTTTTAAACCGGTATATACAAATGTTATGTTAGAATTTTATCATTCAAGCTAGCATTATGTTAGGATCTTTAACCGAGAGAATAACATGCACAACAATCAAACATAAGAGACAATGAACACAATGTTTTTCCTCAGGTAAACTATGAATGGAGAAAACCTTGCAACTTCCTCAGAGATAGAATCATCACCAAAAGTAAAACCCCAAAATAGTAAGATGATCTCCCAATATTAGTAGTCTCTTTCTTTCCAGCCCCAACAACTTCTTCTCCCTCAGCTATGTGCTACAACTAAGTGTGAGTGAGTGTGTGATAAATAGAGAGGCTCGCTCTCTATTTATATTAATTCTCGACTTGACAATAACTCACTTGGGCCGATTTCACTAGGAGAGTCTAATAAACCTAGGGCCCCACAACTGCGGGGACTTTAACCCTTTATCAATAGGAGGGCTACCCACAATGACTTGACATGACTTGCTTACATTATAGAAACTCCCGATCAAAACATCGAGGCATGACATGACTCAATTACATTACAAACAATTCCCGGAATAAACATTGTGGTACAATACATAAGATATACAAGTGAATACTTCCAAAGTTATAATTACATCAACATGTTGTTATGGCACTCATACATTGGTAAGGTATAGGGTAAAATATTTTTAGTGTTGAGAAGTTGACAATGTTAGGAATGTTAGGTATGTTAGGAAGTTTTAGGTGCAAATATATGAATGAATGTTAAGAAAGGTTAGGAATGTTAGGAAGTTTTGATAGGTGCAAATATATGAATGTATGAATGAATGTTAAGAAATGTTCAGAATGTTAGGAAGTTTTGATAGGTGCAAATATATGAATGAATGTTAGAAATTTTTAATAGGTACAAATATCTGAATGTTAGGAAAGGTTAGGAATGTTAGGAAGTTTTGATAGGTGAAAAATATATGAAAGTATGTATTATTAAGTTTATGTATGATTGTAGATGTAAAATATTTTCAGTGTTGAGAATTTGAGAATGTTAAGAATGTTAGAAAGTTTGATAGAAATATTTTTTATTACTAAGGTAAAATTAGTAACTTGATTCTGAATTCTAATAATTTTTATTACTAAGGTAACATTAGCAATTTAATTATTATATTTATTTTATGTTCATTACAAGAAAATAAAAGGAGCATTACAAAGTTGCAGTAGTGAGGGAAATACAAATAGCATTCCTATAACCCCCCAGGATTTAAGGAAAGGTGATGAAATGAATATAGAAAAACAAAAATAAAGACTTGTAGAGTTACAGGGAGAATTCAAAAAGTTAAGCCCCCCCCATGTTTGATGGAGAATTTGAGAAAGCAATAGAATCTTGGTTGTGAAATATCAAACATAATTTTCAAGTGTACAGATGTGATGATAATTTGAGGGCACCTTTATCTTTTTTTAGCTTAGTGAAAAATCTGCTCTATGTTGGAAGGAGGCTAAAAGTGTCAGTAACATACGTAGTAAAGAGTTGAGTTGGAATTTTTTTTTAAATATTTAAAAAATGTATATGTCAGAATGATATTATGATGAGAAATCCCAATAATTCAATGATTTGAGACTAGGATTTATAACCATGGAATAATTCATAACTGAGTTTGTAAATTTACAACGCTATGTACCATACCTAAGAGTTGAAAAAGCTAAGGTATACAGTTTTATCAGTTGTTTACCCCTAGTGTATAAGGAAAATATTTTGTTTGAAATTTCTAAACAATGGATGAAGCAATTAGAAAGTCCTAGTTGTGCTCCTATTTGTTTAAACAAAGATCCAAATTGAGCATAAGTTGGAAAAATAAAAAAATTGAAAAGATCGATCAATGTAGGAAAGGATTTAAACCCTCACCTTTTGTAAAAGGAACAAGAGGTCACACTGATAACAATTACAATAGGAAAGGTTTAACCAATATAAATGGGGTAAAGAGTATTGAAACTTCTAGTGGAGGATGGAATAGTAACTCGTAAGAATGTTGCAGGAAGCTTCTACTATGAATAACATAGCCAGGAATATCCCTATAGTTAATGTTTCTTTCGAATATCGGCAGGCGAACCATCAATCCACCGTCTTAGAAGTAGAAGGTAAAATTTTGAACATACATGTTTCTATACTTATTGATTCAGGATCTAGTTTAAGTTACATTGCACCAAAAGTAGTTGAAAAGTGTAAACTTAGTAAGGAAAGACAAAAAAATGCATGGTTGGTATAGGTGGCAACAAGGGTAAAAAGAAAATTTACGAAGATAGTTAAAGATTTGTTATTAGGTTTTAATGACTTGGATAACTCAGTTAATTTAAATATACTTCCCCTGGGATTCTATGACATTTTGATAGGTATGAATTGGTTAGAATATCATAAAGCTGTTATCGACTATTTGCATAAATATTTTAGTAGTGTGGATGAGGAGAATAAGTATCATACAATGAAGAAAATTTATAGACCTTTATCTACATGACAAATTTCAGCACTAGAATGTAAAAAGTGTATTAGGAAAGGGTGTCAACTTTATGGCATCAAAATTAAAGAATTTGAGCCCGAAAAATAAAAAAATGGAATTAGAACAATTTTCTATTTTAAAAGAATTTGAAGTTGTATTTCGTGATAAGATATCAGTACTACCACCTAAACGATATTTAGATTTTACCATAGATATAATGTCGTTTTCAACACGAGTATCACGAGCTCCATATCATATGAGTATCCCAGAATTAATGAAATTAAGAATGCAATTATAGGAGTTACTAGACAAAGGATATATTTGGCCTAGTGTATCTCCTTGAAGAGCACCTGTTTTGTTCGTTAAAAAGATGGAACTTTCAGAATGTGCATAGATTACAAACAATTAAATAAGTTCATAGTTAAAAACAAGTATCCCTTACCAAGAATAAATGACATGTTTGATGACATCGACGAAGCAAAGATGTTTTCAAAAATTGACCTCACGTCGGGATACCATAAAGTTCAAACCGCACTCCTCAAATTTAACTTATTCAATATGTATTTAATTGCACACTTTTACAAAATATGTCTGAGTCCACCAATTTTTATTATTAATGCAAAAACCAAACATGTTCCACATTTGAAAATACATTAAATTCTACAAAAATTTATTATTAATATAAAAATAACAATATTTTTTTGATAGACATAACAATTGTTAAAACCTTATTTATTAGATTTGGGGTGGACTACAACCTATGTGTTTTGATCTATAGACAAGGATGAGACAAGTGTATCATCGACGTTGATTATATGTGAGTCGTTCAAAATAAGATA
>LPNX011165769.1:0-17900 GCA_001517045.1 Pseudotsuga menziesii | reverse complement strand
TTGTGCCCAAGTTGTGTAGGTTGACTAGACTTAATAGAGAGAAGCATGATAATCTAGCACAATTCATACTTGGGATGGGTTACACAAATGAATATCTTCATTTTGCAAGAATATCTAAAAGGTTTCTAATTGATTTCAAATAGAATGCTTTTGTAAAATTTCTATTCTTTAAACAATGCAAGGACGCCATGCAGCTTTGCAATATTTGTGTTTATGGGAGTTAGTTAGTTTTTCAATATTATTTATTTACTTAAAATAGTCACCATGCCATGTCATTCATGTTATTATTTCTTTATGCTTATAATTGTGGTGGATTCATAATTAATTCATTGCATCGTTCCGCAGGTTAAAATTTAACCTTGCTATGTAGTGTAACAATATGAAAAGATCACTTTAGAGACTTCTAACAATGATAAATTGGATAAGCGTTGGGAAAGATGTGAATGTCAATAGTGCCGCTGGGTTTTTTCCCTTGACAATGCAAACATTTGGGAGATGTTTGTTGATGGATTTTGGGAAGTTCTTGTTCGAATTAGTTCCTATGTGACATAGGTTCTACAAAAAATATTCATTCATTTCTTTGACATTTATACCATTACAAATATTGTATATAAATGCATGGCATAAAACTATGTAGTATATTTTTTGTGATGGGAGATAATGGAAACAATAGTTTTGACTCCCATGGTGTGTGGAAATTCAATATGTTCCACAATTTTATGCAAAAAGTTATATATGATGTGTTCGTCATTATACTCTATATGCACTTGGGAAAGAGGTTAAATTGCAATCGGAGTGCAATATCACAGACTTTATAAATATGATAGGCTTTATAAATGTTTTCGATGGATAGATATTTTAATACTACGTGCCTCTTCCTTCTCTAGCCTTAACGATCACCAAATGAGAATACTGGATACAGGAGGTTGCCAATAGCTAGCCAATCATAGCCAGTGCTCATAGCCAGGAGGTAGGTCGCCTCATAAGGTCATTGTTGATAGCCAATAGTCATAGTCATTAGTAATGTCCAGTTGTACATAAAAGCTACAAGGTGCAACATGAACCTCTGGTTGGTGGTCGTGCATGAATGATGGTCTGGTCAGTGCTACTATAACTCTTGTATTTAAGTGCTAGAATGAAGCTCTTTTCATGAGAAGAAAGCATCTTTGCATCCATCCTGGACCCTGAACCACTTACTTTACTTGCTGGCTTAAGTTGTAATAGTCATTTTATTCAGTCAAGAGGTAGGGTAGGTTTGCTTGCTTGTAGGTGAGGCAGGGTAATCGTATGTGGTAGGGAGGATGCCCACCTTTTAGGAGGTTTATGAGCCTGAAACTAAAAGGGGAGCAACACTCCTGTGAAACTAAAAGATGATAAGCCCAACAACTAGCATACAAGGTATGACAAGCCTGTGTATTAGCATAGGTCAGTAAGGCTATTTCCTTATTTATCTAGGTAAGCATGTGTTTAGGAGCTAAAGGTTTGGACTAATACTGGTACAAGGAGCTATTATGCAGTCGCACAAAAAAGTACAGGTTGAGGTAATCCCGGCCAGCAACAAACTACTCATACAGGGATTCACCTCCTCCTCCTAGTCATACAGGGAGCTCTTCTCCAGCCTGATATATCTGTAGTTTCTTAATGGTATGATTGGGTAATAGCAAAACATGACCTGCAGACTAGGTTCGGCTTCCTCCTTTAAGGCATTACGGCAAGACCAAGCTAAGCAACATGACATTACCTGGCTTCTCTCCTCTCCTCGGTCGAATAAGAATATTGATGATTGGCACGAAACTGCGGTTTATCCCCACTCCACAGAGGTGGTATCAGCCCATGAAGGTCCTTTTTCTTCATTCTTGTACTTATGAATGTGAGTATCTGTGCTTTCACCTTTGGGACTAGCTAAGTATCTTTGCTTAACAGGTAGAAAGGGATAGATGAAGGGTCTATTCTAAACTGGTATAAGAAGGAGGGTATTTGGCTTTCTGCTTCCTTTGACTCTGTTGGTGAGGATCCATCCCACCAAGAACAAAGCGTCCATTCAATAGCCATCTTCTATCTCCATCAGCCATTTAGGAAGAGGTAAGCTTGCATTCTTATCATAAGTGTATAGTAAGAAAGAAAAGACTCCTCTCCCTTATGGTCGAGTGGCTCCGGTTGGGTGGCAATAGATAAATAAATTTGCATATTTATGAATTAAGACTGCATTGCTAGAATAGGGCAGGACCTAATGGAAAAGCTCCCTTTAAGCTTTACAGAATACATTAAGGCATTGCACCATATTATTGATAATGGATTCATCAATAAAAGCAAATAGAGATAAGCCATCAGCCAAATTAGAGTTTCCAAGTTGTATTCCCATGCGCATAGGGATACTTTAAACTCTACCAACTTCTCAAGATCCTCCAACAGGTAGCTCAGGGCATCCAAGGCTAAGATTCATAGGTAGGGGGTAAAAGGACACCCCTACTTCATAGATATTTGACGATGGATGCTATTTTACATTTGCTTGTTGATGCAGACCCTAGTAGAAGCATTCAAAAGAGCAGACTGATGCTCGAGATGAATGACTTGTCAAAACCTAACCATTCCAAAAACCTATGGTACTTTTCATTGCCTCTTGTAGCTTGTCCCTTGAACCTAAATTTAGGGTGGGTTGCTTGACAGAGATTATCTTAAAGAATAGAGTGAGTTTAGTTGAGTTTAGTCTGAGATTAGCTAGTATGAGTCTGAGTATAGCACCTTAGTCTTACTCCTTTCGTTATGAAAGAATAATTCCTTCTACCTTACTAGCTAACTAAACAATAATAGCTTTCTAATTGAAAGACCTTCTTATCTCTATTAATTACTATTAACTCTAAGCTTCCCTAATTACTTTATAAGGACATCAGCATTATATGGGACATCAACGTTATTTTGACGTGGTCTTTTTCTCCTAGATCTAGATAGAGAAATTAATAGCGATATTATATAATCAGCATGTTAGATCTCGAACCTCTAGTTTTTATTGGTTCAAATGTTCTCACAAATATTGTATAGTAATTCAATTGTAAATTCTACAGACATAAATGTATATCGAAGTTATTAGATGGTAAATGAAGGATAGATGATGCTAGTGAATTAGCTAGTGTTTGCATGTGCTAATGATCTCTCAATTAGCTGGTCACCGTGATTTTATGGAGGGATAGATTTCTTGTTTCTGTAGGTATTGTTTTGGGTTTTATAGAACACTATAACAACAGGTGTTTTATCGAACAATGCTTTATCCTCCTTTCCTAGGTTTAATATGGGAGAAAGGGCAACCATCACTTATCTTAGTCTGTTTCTTAGTCCGTTCATGCATGCACCGAGAAAGAGGGTAGCATCAAATAAATCACCGAAGCGGAATGGAGACAGAAGACAAGAGAGACAACTGCAGCAGTTTCTATGACCGGAAATCGCGCCAAATGTAAGCATTCCCTAATAAACTTAAGAACCAATTGACTCACAAACCGAGAATATACTTGGTTTCTAATCCAATCCAAACCCACCTTAAACCATGAACGTTCAAGTGGTTGAATTGCTCGCCTTCTCTTTCCTTCCAACGAGTTGCGGACCGATAGCGATAATAGCAATAAAGGATTGGTAGGGCATGAATACGGACAAAAGGAAACACCTGAGACGAGACGATTGTTGAGCATTAGCTGGACTCAGGCAAGGAGAACCTCCCTATGGTGGGAGAACCTCCAGAATGCTAAGAGAAGACAAGTTAAGGAGAAAATCAAAATGTGGGAAAAGATGCTAAAACATTTAAAGGTTAATTTATGCCCTAAAATTAATTTCAAATACTTTTTAAGGAGTTTCAAAATCTAAGCCAAAAGGAGTTATCCATACCATCCTATACTGAAGAATATTTGAAGTTACATAATAGCATTGGTTTATAAGAAGATGAAAAGATGAGCTAGCCCTGCTCAAAGTTAACATTGTGGATGAGGAATATCAATTGGCCTTTTTTCACATTAAACCAACAATATGGCATGCCCTTCACTATGGTACATCGAATATTATGGCATGTCCTTCACTATGGTACAACGAATATTGTGGGTACATTGGCATATGTTTAATTACATAGATTTGATTCCAACCCAGGCTAGAGGGAAAACAGAGTATCCTTAATAGTTAGGAACATTTTAATTGAACATCCTACTACTGATTTAAGGTTTTTTTATATGTTCACTTTCTAGTTTGGTAAAGTCTTTATTTTAGATGGCAAACATAACCTGTTTTGAGCCAATATGAGGATTTTTGTAGAGGTGGATTTGAGAAAAAAGTCATTCCCGTTTATTTTAGTGACAATAGTAGATGGATTCCAACAACAACAACAAAATGAACACTATCCAAGGCTTTATTAATTCTTTATTTTCTTTCCAACCAAGATCACTTCATATCAAGTTGTCCTCATCAGAAGCTCCCCTCTAAGAGCTCCCTAATCTATTGATGATGTTGTTCCTTCAACTTTGACAATTCCAAATGCCAAGTTGGGGCCCTCGCACGAAGTTGAGGAACCTTTTAGATGCAATCTTAGTTTCGCAAAAACCACGAAAGTTTAGTAAAACCAAAATGACCTAATGTTTCTTTGATGTAGGCATGGGCTGGCCTAATCCTACCATGTCATTTAACACGTAGGATAGGAATGAAAACGATAGAGTGTTATGCATTTTTATAACCCTCAAGGGTTATAGAAATGCATAACGCTCGAGTGTTATGTATTTCTATAATGCTCTATTGTTAAAGAATTACATAACGTTTTAGCATTCTATTGAACATATGAAATACCTCAAAAGGAGTAACCACATCCTTTATTTGTTTTGCATCCAACATCCACAACAATCCCTGACGAGGAGAAGCAAGAGCGCTTGAGCATTTATGGATGATAGATTGGAAAATGAGGGTGAATTGGAGAGGCATGCATCTATGCTCTTCAATTTTGCCTCATTCTCTTATTCAACATATAATTTTTTTATGTTTCCCCAAATTTTAACTCCAATTAAATGAAACCCAAAACTAAGTTTTCATAATCAAATTACATACTAAATCCATAACCCTAATCTAATCGTGTATCAAATCCAACTAAAAATTTCTAACCCATGTAGAGGTTATCATAATGGTTAAATATTTTTTTCATCTCAAGCTTCCCCTACAAACTATTAGAGCCATTGTAGCTCCTTCCAATCTTTCAATCCAACTATTTGCTCATTGTTTCTTCTTCATTCCCCCTTATAAAATTTAATGAGACATTTAATGGCTAAATGCCCATAGATATGGAATATTCTAGAGCCTTAAAGGTATTCGTACATAGTCCAAGTGATTTTGTACATAACATCAACTTCCCTTCTCTATTTCCATAAACTTTACCAAGTTGTCATTTAAGTCAATCTCAATTAGGATATGGGCCACTGAGTGTGAAGTATCCACTTTAATATGATTATCATCTTCTAAAATTATTCTTGTGTTATTCACAATAGCCCTAAATACTTTCCCTATTCTAGAGGTCCGGCATTAAACCAACAAGGTTTACACACATAGGATGTGAGGTTTGCTCTTTGAGTTGGGGTCAAAACTAGGCATCCATTTCTCTAGGGTAATCACTTATCATAGTCCTATTTTAAAATACCCTCCTTCAAACCATGGGGACTTTGAAGGAGTCTCAAAACCATGATAAAGGTTTATGTTGGCTCTGGGCAATAAATTACACAACCAATTGTACAATTTCTACCAAACTTGGTTTCACTTTCTTGAGCATAAGAGGTCCTTATCCTAGAAAGGTCCATAATTATTATAAGAAAGCTCATTAATCTAAAGTTTGAAGCTTCGATTCCCGAGTAGAAAAATTTAATACAATCACATATATATATGTAGCACGAAGAATTGTACAAAATTCATTTGTTTTGTTCCTTCATCTATTTGTGAGGTGTTTGTGAGTATCTTGCTTATGAATGTTTGTTCTAAGTTTAATAATTGTTTTATGTTTTCCTAATGCACATTGGATTAATGAATGTTAGATTACAACCTACATCTCTCATCACCATATAAATGTTAACCCATGTAACCCTTTAAAACATATCGCTTAAATTCCAACCATCCCAACTCTTATAAATTGTCACTCACCATCCTTATAACCCAATTAACCACTAACATTTAACACATATACCCCCTATCTTATTTAATCCATAACTTATAAAAAAAGCACCTCAACATAGTTAACCATTAACCTATATGTACTCAATAAATACCTAGATATTATATGTACTCAATAAATACCTAGATATTATAACTCCAAACAACTAGTCCCTATAAATCTATACCATATATCCCCTTACAATATATTGAGATGAGATTTATGTTTGTAATGGAATCATTCTTGCACAATATTTTCACAATTTTTATTTTCAAGAGATGTCATTATAGCATGTATATGTTTCTAATGATTTATTTTTATTTTTATTTTCTTATTGTAGTGGTCAGCATGGATGCCCACGCATACATAAAAAGAGAAATGCATAGGCTCAGACATTCGAGCATCAATTATTATTGTTACGATAGACATCATATGCATGGATCCAATTTGGATACGACGATAGCAACCTTTAGTAGGTCAAATGGTGTGCTTCAGGACATTGCCACATATACAGAGAGAAAGAGGAAAGAATATGTCAATTGAATTATCTACAAGGAAGTCAAGAAATTGAAGATAATAAAACAACACATCTTTGCCCTTTTTAGAGATGCAGGGACAAATCAAATCCTAGACTGAGGATCATGCATCAAAACCACCTGATGTACGAGATGTTGTCATACCTTTGACAACAACAACTCACACTAAGGTAACTATTTCAACATGTCAATTTTTAATACATGTTAGTTTGTTATCACATGTTAGTTAATTAATGCCACATGGTTTAATATTTACAATTTTCTAAATTGCAGGTTGTATATCCCCCATAGGGATTAATCATTTCTTCTATTGATCTCCCCTCTAGTGGGGATATAAGCGCTACACAATCCATAAGGCATGAGTATATGGTAGAACATGTCGCAGATTTGTTGGAAACATACCGTGTAACAATAAGTATTTCAACACTGTCAGTTTGTTAATACATCTGATTTCATTGATTAATGCATTTCGAACTACATCAATAGTTGGTGATTGTAGCCATCACCTGCTATATTTAGAGAAAAATCTGTATTTGCCTCTCCTTACAATCCAATTCCACAAAAGAGTTGTGTGTATACGAGAGGCTCCACTCCTAGAAATTATATGGATGTCCTCTATATCAAACGTAGGGGAGATCCATCTACACCTAACCTAAAAAGGGTCATTGATGTTGCAGTTAGTATCACATATGCAATAGAAACAAGTCATGCATAGGTAACTATTTCAACATTTGTACATAGTATAACCATGTAACTATATTGTTTATTCATGCATACCTAATTATTTCAGCATTTGGTGATTGTAGCCATTTGCAGCAGCAGTGCCTGACCCCTCTAGTCAATCCATGGTTGTGACTGGGCCTCCTCTTATGGTGAGATGTTCATTTATGACCAAGTCTTTTTATTCAAGTTACATACACATGTTGATAATTGTTGAATTAATTGAGATATGATCGTTTATTTGCATAGCTCAATTATAGAAAGGACTTCCATGAGCACACTGTAGGCATCGACACCATGACTAGTTTTGGTGAGTGTTTACCATAAATAATTAGGCCATAAGTTAATTTTTCAAGTTTGTTAGTTGTGGGGTATTAGTGTAGTTATCTAATCAAAAAATCATCTTTGATTTTCAGACTCCTAAAATGCAAAGAAATCCTAGGGAGATGGTTGATAGAGGAAAGTAGCGGAAAAACAAGCAAAAGATTGTTTTTTGATGTTTCCTATTGGATATTTGTACTTTGGAATACATAAACATTGTTGTACTTAGGGATACATGTACATTGACAGGCCATTAAGGGTCAACTACTTGTCCATATTTTGTATTATAAATAATTGACTATCAATGCTTGATACAATTTATTGCATATTTTCTCCACGTTTTATCTTGAGTTTCCACTTTCTCTTGTGATGATTTATTTCTTCTACAAATTGATAAATTATGCTACTAAAATTTATTTAATTATATCTAAAGTCACTCATTGTATATTATAGTTTAAACGATATTTCTTCTCTTACATTTATTACATTGATCAAGTAACATGCCAATATTGTGTTATGAAAGCATTATCTTAATGGAACAAACTAATTTTATCTTTCAACAGTTTGATGAACTCATTACATGCACGCTAATTGGATATCTAATTTTAAAAAAATTGTTTTTGTCAATTCCAAGGGGTCATACCCATTGATCAAGATAATGGTTGCAAAGGAAAAACAAAAAGTAACCAAATAAGTCAAAATATGTTTGAACAACCTTTGTCATATAAAACATGCTACATATATCATCAATGTAATCATATGACATTTTCACAAACTAAGAGGAAGTCTAATAAATTATGCTACACATTTCATCAATGCTATTGTATTTCATCAAATAATAAGTGATGTTTTTTTGTTATTTGAAATATGAGTTTGAATATTTATTACAGAAGCACAACTATCATACTTGAAGCCCTAACTATACTACCAAGTGGAATACAAGTGATACTCAAACCATCCCCGGGATTCATTGCATAACCCTAGTTTGTAAGGCACTAGTTGATTCCAATATAGTGCTAACAAATAACTTCTCATGAATTGACTTTCATAAAATTGTTGAAGGTCTAAAACCTGGCCTTAAACCAAACCCT
The DNA here is from genome assembly GCA_001517045.1 of Pseudotsuga menziesii. Lineage (NCBI taxonomy): Eukaryota > Viridiplantae > Streptophyta > Pinopsida > Pinales > Pinaceae > Pseudotsuga > Pseudotsuga menziesii. The sequence continues at coordinate 9,075 of LPNX011165769.1, read as the reverse complement.
AGTTTGTTCCAATATATTGCTAACCAATATCTTCTCATGAATTCACTGTCAATCAATCTCGTCTCATTGACTTCAAAATTTGTCCTTATGAAGACAGTTTTTAAAGTAGTGGCAATGGATGCTTGTCATTTGTTGTTGCGTAGACCTTGGCAATATTAATGAAATGTAGTTCACGATGGCCAAGAAAATACTTATTAAATATAGAAGAAGAGAAGACACCACATACTAGGGCCTTCTAAAGGAGAATAACCAAGTGAATTAATAGCTCTATCCTTGATTACAATGGGTTGGAATAAGTTTTCCAAACATTCCAAGGGTGAAATCTTCCATGGGTCGGTGAAATTTTATAAGAGATCCATTAAAAATTTCAGCGATATAAGATCAGCCTTGACTGATTGCATGGGAAAGTTTTTGGTTGGACATAGGAAGCTGCTATGAGTTTTGAACAACTCGGAATATGGTTGCAAAAGCACCAATTTTCACTATACTAGACTTTAAGAAACTCTGTATAGTTGAGTATGATGCTTCAGAGGTAGCTATTGGAGAAGTATTAAGCCAACAAGGTAAACATGTGCCATGTGGCCTTTATTAACAACAAATTAGATGGAGCTAAAGAAAGTATACCACTTATGATAAGGAATTCTATGCAATAACACAAGCCTTAAAATATTGGAGGTGTTATCTTCTACATAGGGAAATCATTTTGTTTATGGACAATCAAAACTTGAAGTACATCAATTCTCAAAGTAAATTGTCCCACCAATATGTCAAATGGGCTTAATTTTTGGAAGCATACACATTTGTTGTGCAACATAGGAGTGGGAAAACTAACGCAGTGATTGATGCCTTGAGTAAAAGCCATCATCCACTAGTTGTGATGAGTAACGAGCTGGCTGGCTTTGAGAAATGAAGAGGGCATATGCCAATGATTCATATTTTGGTAGCATTTATGCAATTCTAATTAGACAAGACCATATTGGCTTGAATTCATTTGAAGATTTTTTATCAGTAAATGGATTTTTATTTAAGGTTTCTAATTCTTTCGTTTCCCTTGGAACAAGACAAGAAAAGCTTGTAACATGGATGCATTCAAATCGTTTGGGTAGTCACTTCGGAAGGGATAGGACTTTTGGATTAGCAAAGGAAAAATTATTTTGATCTAATATGAGAAGAGACATGAATAGAATAGGTTTGACACTGCTTGTATGTGTGCCAAATTACAAAAGTGGGACAACAAAATACAGGCTTATATATGCCTTCACCTATGCCAAAAGAACCATGGACTAACATTTCCATGGATTTTGTCTTGGGACTGCCATAAACCCAAAGAGATCATGATTTTATGTTTATATTGGTGGACCACTGTTCTAAAACGGCCAATTTCATACCCAAAAGATCAATGATGCAAGTCAAGTGGCACATTTGTTCTCTAGGGAGGTAGTATGGTTACATGGTATTCCAGAAACCATAACCAGTGATAGGCACGTCAAATTCTTAGACCACTTTTGGATAGACATGTGGAAAAGTTGGATAGCACGCTGCAATTAAGTTCAGCATACTACCACCAAATTGACACTCAAACCGACTGGCTGAATAGGAGAAGGAGCTTGGAAAATCTATTAAGGTGCTTGGTGGCTAACAATCCTCGACAATGGGATTCGGCAGTACCGGAAGCTGAATCCAGCAAAAATTCCAGCGTAAATAGGTCTACAGGTAAGTCTGCATTTCAAATTGTGTATGGTGCCAATCCTAAGTCAATTTTGGACTTAGTTGAGTTGCCTGTAAAGTTTAAACCCATATATCAACCACAATGCTACACGTTTTGTAGGGAATATTTGTGCGAAATATCAATGAGTTAAACACAACTTGCCGTCAATGAATGAACAAGAAAAGATAAATGTTAATTTGCATAAGAAAAAAAAAGATCTTTCAGGAGGGAAAAATGGTCAAGGTACATTTGCGCAAGGATTCCTAAACTACTTAAAACAAGTTAAAACCCAAGAAAATCGTGTCCTGCAAAATTCTGAAGAAAATAATTGAGAATGCGTATTTGATTAACTTGCCTGAAGACATAGAAATCAGTCCTATTTTAATATCACTAGCCTTCATTCGAACCAGTTGAGAGAGAACGAATGACGATCAGAATGAGAAGGAAGACAGCAATTGGGCCAAGCGATTGCCAAAGAAGAAAAGAGAACAGGTTGAACGAGTTTTAAATATCAAATTGGCTGCCATGCAGTCCAGGTCATTAAAGCTGTATTTTGTTACCTTCAATATTGTCACTACCAGATTTTCTCTCAAATTCGTCCTCTTCAGAATTAAATGCGAGATATCGACTCTTGTCAATCCTGCTCTGTTGGCCCTAGAGGAACGGAATCTCTACTGGTCGTCATAACTTTCTTTCATGGAAAACAAATATCTATTCATTATAAGAACTCTAACTTTCATGGGGAACAAAATAAAATGTAAGGTAATTTCATGGCTTTATAAGCTTCGAGTTTCTACCTAGAGGAATCGACCGACCATACCATACCAGAAGCAAAAGGACGCTGCCATGCTCGTTTAGGCGGAGACCATCCCAAAATACAAGAGGATTGGCATAAAATGGCTGCGCAGTTTGTAAACCATTTGTTAGAGGCTTATCTATTTCTTCGTCTTTTTGCCGATCCAGCTTAGATAGAAACCAAGATGGACCACTTTGCTCCGTACCTATAGAGCAAAGATGGGTCATACTTTAACTTCTATAAGAACCTGGAGATACAAGCCAAGATGGGCCAGTTTAAATTTCTTTATTTTATTTTGTAACTCTCACCGACGAGCCTGGCCAACAGCTTGTGATTGGAGCTTATGGATCCGAATTTTATAATTGGATGAAGATAAAGACCGTCCACAGGTCGAGGATGAAGACGAAACCCGTCCACAGGTCGAGAGCCTGTGGATTGCATTTTGCCTTTTTCTCAAATTCCATTCGCATCACACTCCCAACGCTGAAAACCAGAGAGCTTATGCAGGGCCAGCCTCACGTGAATGGGGCGTCTAGTACTGCTTAAATCTATCAATGCCAGGAATCTCTACTAGTTAGTGAATGAGACTGAATCACTCATCACATGCATTTGTCCTTCGGCACTCCAGGCAAAGGCAAAACTTTCACGGACCACCACGGTGCTATACTTCTATCCGCTTTATAAATTTTTCTAGCATTGACAACGAGAAATGACAGATTGACATTGAATGCATTGTCGAGATGTTCATTATTTCACTATCAAGTTAACACTAATCAAATTGCGATTACATTTCATGTGGGTGCAAATTTGAAGTGTTATATATAGAGAACGAATGCATGGTCTCACAACAAACTCTTCTCCAATCGTTCTATCCTGCGTTTTCACTGATAGTATCATTCGTTCAGAATTCAATTGCAAGAAGGATGAGAAATCCTCAAGTTCTTTTGAAGGAGATAAGTAGAGAGTTTTGCAAGGTTGCCCATGCCCATAAGCGAATAGGCCATGGCCTTTCCCCAAGGAAGTCAAGGTATTTCACAATGAAAGATGACGTCCTGGGAAGATCATGCAGTGCTCTGCCCACAGATGTTCCAAAGGGGCAGTGTGCAGTGTATGTTGCAAACGAATGCAGTAGGTTTGTCATTCCCACAATTTATTTGAATCATTCTGTGTTCCAGTCATTGCTAAACAAGGCGGAAGAAGAGTATGGTTTTGATCACCACATCGGACTCACCATTCCGTGTGACGAAGCTGATTTCCAGTACTTGACATCCCTGTTGGGAAATAAAGGATGTCGCAGGTAGAACATTGAAGCCCGCTGAGCTCTTCCATATTCATTGAAATAGACACTGCTTGCATTCTGTTCAAATGAACCCAATGTCGGCCAAGATCTTACTGTAAGCGTTGGAATGGCAACAACTGGCTGGCTAGAGGTACAATTGAATGTCAAACCAAAGATCTGCTTTGGTTCTTTTTAAATTTGAGGTCGAGAAGCTGAAGAAGTTTCAGATCATCACGGTCCAAACTGTCTAGGGTTTTGCGTAAGGTGGGGAACTATTCAAATCATAGGGCAAGGGGCGTTCTTTGGCCCGAAGTTTGTTCGAAATTTATACGAAGGAAATCAATGAGAGACCAAACGGGAACGTGGGTAGCCTCTGTTAGGTGCAGTTTTCTGGACTATGGCTAGCCGAGAATACCTCATCTCATTGGAATATTTTTAGGACAGCCACAATTGTTGCTAAGCACCTACTCTCATTCCCTAAGTACACAACTTTATTTAAGGGCCAACTGACATGTTCCCGGGATGGGGCCTATACAGAATAACAGAGGGTTTCATACAACACTGGACAGTTCAGGAGTGAAGCCACTTGTCCTTCCGAGGGCAAGGACGTTTATATATTATACCAGGATGCCATCGATTGCTTTGAGGGTTAGCCCCTTTATGCTGCTATAACCTTTAGCGGAGGAAGGGTATTATGAAATGAATCAATTTGATTATAGAAAACATATAGTTTGGCACCCCTATCCCTAAAGCCAGAGAGCACATTTGCCTAAAATCTACTGTGCAAAACCTACGTCAAAATCAAACAAAACCGCTCCTCCGAAACTTTAGAAGCAAAACGAACCCAACATAAGAAAATCACTTCTATAACCCCAGTTTTTTAATCGGCCTTTATTCTAAATATAATATCAAATTCAGTGCAGGGTGAACATTGCAGCTAGTCAGCAACTCACCAAACATTAAAAATCATAGTAAAAATCACCATTCAGTTGCAGACAAATAAGATCGTCTGAAAATCATAGAAGAAAAAAAACCTGAAGTCAGAGAGAGAAGCGCTCCTTCAAAACGTCTCAACGGTCCTGAGCCAAACAAACAGAACGAGTAAACGATTACTGTTAAAAACCCACACATTTATGCAGCGATTGATTCTAAAAGTCAAGAAAATCTTCAGGAATCAGAAAAATGAAAAAGCAAAATAGTTACTCTTACACCACAACGTATTTATTCCGCCATTGATTATAAATATCAAGAAACCATACAGGAAACAGCAAATGCAGAAGTGAACCAGTTTCTTTAACAACACCAAACATTTATTCAGCCATTGATTATGAATATCAAGGTAGCATTCAAGCATCAACAGAATCAAAACCAACAAGAATGAAACCCAAGAACTATACCCGAACCAAAACACATCAAAACATAGCAGAAACTACACCCAGACAAAAACAGGGGAAAAAAAAAAGCAAACTACATTCACACGAAGGACTGGGCATTCCCAGATACAACCAAAAAAAAAACTCAAAAACATCCGTACATCAAATCTAGCTGCTGTAACTCGACTAAGGCAAAACTCCAAGGCGAGAAATAATCCAAACCCAATTCAAATAAACATTCATTGCGCTAAATATGTCAAACCCAGCTCAGATAAAGCTCTAACAAACTAAAATATTCAAACCCAACACAGGTAAAGCTCCAAGAAGCTGACATATCCAAACTCATATCAAACAGAATTCAAAAAAAAGCAATACACAATAGAAAACGCCAATTTCAACAGAAATCCCACAGATAATTTGAAATCCAGTCCTTGAACACTACATTTCTTTAATGAATTTTGCAATTCAGCTACAAACGAATAGAACATCCTGCAAATTATTCAGAATGTTTCCTCAGAGCTCTTACCACTGTGTAAAGAGATCACCGTAGCAGCGAACACTGATAACTAGAAACCGGGAAGCAAAAGACAAGAGTTCATGAACACACACTAGAGTAAAGTGGTCTGAATTGAAATAACAGGTTAAATAGCAAGTGATTTAAGGTCGTTTATATGATTAAACGACACGATAGCTCTTCAGAAATCCAACCCGCACTGTCCACGCCGTGGTTGACACGATCGTCCATAATACCCATTACCGCTATGCAATAAATTAATTGAGCGGGCAAAATCCATAATACCCATTGCACTCATCTAATAAATTAATGGAGCGGGCAAAATTAATAAAGGATATCGATTTATGTGTATATAGGCCTGTGTGCAATCTTCATAAATGATCATTAATTAGTATTAAATGAAATCTGTATTTGTTTCTTGAAATCCATTTCGTAACCTTTGTAACTCATAAATATCTACCAATTGTTTGAACTACCAGCTAGTGATATGGTTAGGTAGTTGAACCCCAACTCATCTAAAAGAAAAAATTTATTTTGATGGCGATTAATTATTGTACTCAATGGTTCGAAGAAAGATCAGGACCAAGACCATTAACGAGAGAGTGGTGACTAAATTTATTAAGCAGCGTATCACCACTAAATTTGGGATATCTTTTACTATTGTGTTTGACAACACATTAATATTCTAGGTTAGTGAATTTGATTTTTGATACATTGGATAGAGGAATTATTTCGATTTATTCTTCCAACTGCTATGTATAAGGGAATGACACAAAAAAAATTCTTAACTATATTTCTCTTAATTTAATATTTTCTATACCATTTTTTTAATAATTATAGTTTATTTTTTTATTTTTACTTCATTATATTCAATAATTCTAATATATATAAACACAAAAATATTAATCAATACAAAGATATACAAAATTAAAATTTAAAAAAAAAATTTGTTTATATAACTTGACACTTAGCTTTACCAAGATACTTTTCGGTATCCTTACCTTTACCAACATACTTTTAACCTTTTAAATCTTAAAAGACTTTTCAACGAGAACTTTTCAGATAATTAAAATTTCTTTATAACTTTTCGTATCCTAAATCTCACTTTAAATAAAAGGCCTAGGTAACTTTTCTCTCGTCTTTCCTTTTTTGAACATTTTTTAAAGAATCCGGGAGACAAAAAAATACTTATATTCATATACTTTAACCTCAATAAAGGTTGTTCTCTTTACTCTTTGATCATTCAATAACTTTTACTCAACTTGAATAAAGGTCGTTCTCCTTGTTCTCAATATTCGAAAACTTTACAAGGCATCACGTCATAATTTATGATCTTAAGATAAACGTACCCATGGTTTGTCTTTTATATTTTAAATTTATTTTAAATCATGTTTTGTTTATTTAATTCTTTAAACTTTATATACACAATTTAGCCTTAGCCATAGGCTATGTTAGTTTGCCCACGAGTCAATGGTTTCGAAGTCAATAAACGAACTTTTATTTGTGTAACAAGGCTCCATTTTAGGGATCATGTTTATTTATTTCTTGTATTTTTAATTTTTCATGGCTTGCATTTTACATATTATAAAATATGTATGATGGCTTGAACTTTACCTATCATAAAATCTATACGATGGATTGAACTTTACATAGTATTATAAAATATGTACGATGACTTGAATTTTACATATTATGGAATCTATGCTCTTGGGTTAAAAAGGATCATGCAACCGCTTGTTTGAAATCTGTACCAGCTTTAAAATTTTGGTTCTCAAATATTGTTTGAAATTTCTTTGTCTATTACACGATGCATGAGTCGACAATTGTCTACTGTCTACAAAATGACATGACACGTGTCGAGTACAAATTGACACCAAGTTTACGAGAGTGGTTGTGGTTTGTGCGTGAGACTTGGTTTGTAGTAGCTCCTGTCTGGCGTGGTGGTTTGTGCGTGAGACTTGGTTTGTGTGTGAGACTTGGTTTCATTCTTCTTGATTCGGGATATTGTCCAGAGAATGGAGGCGGTGAATCAGCTGCTTAGAGAAGCAGGCGTTCTTAGACGCATTGTCAATGATTTCAATCCAGAACTTCAGTTGGATATAATTTACGGCGATATACGAATAAGTCCAGGCAACACTGTCCTCGCTGCTGAACTGCAACACAGGCCTGACCGTTTTCAGTACCTGCACGATCTTGCTCTTCCAGAGATACTGGAAACCTTCGAGGACCCCATATTTATAACAGTGGTGAGCTTAAATCATATTTCGTCATTATTTTTCCAAATATTTCTATTAGTATATTTGGGAAATTGAAATTCATATTACAAACCCTTTCTGAAATCCATAATAACTAGGCTATGACGGATCCTGACGCTGTTGGCAGCAAGTACTTGCACTGGTATGCTATAAACTTCCCGAAGTAACATAAAATTTATTAATTGTCTCACACCAGAATCTATTAAATCACAGCATTCATCGATACATTGTGCAAGTTATCTACGTCGCATTCAATGGCCGGCCCACAAGCGCCAGGTATCATGGTTGTGTTTCTTTTTTTCAGTTTGAAATTGATCGATCGATTCAGTGCAAGAAGATGCAGCCTGTCAAGAATGCAGCCGCTGCAACCAATTAGAAGATGAGTAACGCCGCAGCCACTACTAAGCAGAAATTGGACAAAACCAAGGCATCTGCCGAGGAGAAGGTAATCCAAAATATATATATTCTCTGAGTTTCTTATGGGGATAATGTCGATTTCCTAATCATGAAAACAATGCATTCTGAGTAGGAAATGCATGCCTTCGTTCTATGGATCAAACATACAGCTGACAGGGGCATGAAATTACATGTAGTTTGAATCATGTATATTTTAACATAAGAAACCGTTCTTGTTTCAGATCAACTAGCGATAGTGATATTGCTGGGAATTTGGATGGGTGGTTGTATGATGCTTATTACAATGCTGCCATGACAGATTATCCAGTTGCGGCCAACTTTGTTCAGCCTTTGCCAGCGTTTCCTGTGAAGCAAGTAATTGCAGTAGCCTTGTTAATTTGCATGAGCAGATTTAAGAAAATTTATATAGCTTTTTATAATCTCTTTAAATTTTTTTATTGCCCCTATAATAACAGATGTGCAAGGCAATAGATAATCCCTCTGGTGGTACAGACCTCCTCAGTCGATTATACGGTGCAGTAAACGTTTTATTATAACTACACTGGGAACAGTTCTTGCTTTGATTTGAACTCGAGTGATCCGCATGGAGAGTCTGGCTGGTCATTTCAGGTTGAATATTGTTCACTGCTTATTTTTTTTTTTGAGGGTTTTAAATTTGAGTTGCATCCATGGCTGCCGTTGCTGCAGGTCTGGATCCCCACTTTGCATATACAGTAGTGTACGTGAAGGATGT
>LPNX011165750.1:3074-14017 GCA_001517045.1 Pseudotsuga menziesii | reverse complement strand
TAAATGCCTTGGGTAAAAAGCCAAAAAAAATCTAAATCTAAGTGCCGTCGCTACAGCGACGGAGTTCCGTGGATAGAGCGACGTTTACGGTTTGAGACGTTGATACAGCGACGGAGAAGACTGGACGCGTCGATATAGCGACGTCTAGGCGTCGATATAGCGACGGATCGTTCCTATTACTTCCGATTTGACACCAAAAGGTATGAAACGTGGAAAACCTCCGTGGAAAATTCCGCGCTTTTGTATTAGTGTTACAATATTTCAACAATCTATTACTTCCTTATCTGTGGTTGGCCTGGGTTTATTTTCCAACAATCATATGATGAACACCTTATTGTCCTTATGACCTCCTCCTTCACTGAATGACATATCATATTTGTGCACTATCACATATGCTATCATCATGACCACATCACAACCCCAACCACAATCATTAGGTAATTATTGGGGTTCATTCCTGATCCACGCGATTCCCTTCCTTTTTTCACCATCTTGCATCGTGATAAATCCTATCTTGGATACTCTCAGCTTACCTAATTTTACCCTAGGAATTCTTTTGTGGTATCTCAATCCACCCAACCCACCCTCGACTCCCTAGTTTGTGTTGACTCCCATCCAACCCACTGAGATTATTATCACTCCAGGAAACTCCTCTAGGTTGTAGATCGAGGATGCCTGGTAACTTACAATGTTTTTTAGGGTTTTTAGATATGGGTCAAGTCAGTCGACCTATGTAACCTTTCCACTCTCAAGGAATGCATAAGATTCACTAGTTTACAAGTCTTTTAGTTGCAATTTGCTCATAAATTTGACTATAAGGTGCAGGGATGGAGAACTCACCAGGATGGCAGACTTACACACATAACACATGCATATAAATGGCTAAATCCTGGTAAGGATGGTATCTATAAATCAAATATCACTAATAGACCAATAGGATGATAGCTATCAGCTTTTTAATAAATCTGAAATTGACTTGAATGCACATTCAGGCATAAACAAAGTAAAGAAAGAGATGATGGCTGAACAGCTCACAACAAAGGAGCATATACCATGAATAAGTAAAATGAGAAGCTTTAAAGTATTATTGTCTCATAAATCCCCAAAGTTGAATCCATTACTATAAAATCAATCATGGGCTTTATATCCTTCTACAAAAATCATAGATCCTGAAAATCCGATCTGTTTACACAAAAAATAATTGAAAGGGATAGTTTTTCTAGATTAGGGCTTCAAACCATTGCTAACTATTTGTTTATCTACTGTGAAGATCTAGTTCATTGAGTGATATTTTAATAACTGAAGTGTTCACTGATAATCACCACTACTGGTTTCTCATGAAAGTGCCGCCAACAGCCAGTGTCTTGGTGTTTAACTTAAGTGACCTTTCTTGCTTAAATTTCTGGATTTTTCTACCTTGTCACCGCGGTCGCTGATCAAACACTGTAACCTCTAACCCATTGGCACCGTAGACCAGAGTGCTACCGTTGTTTTGGAGGTGGAACGAACTAGTTTCGCAATGGCTTCTTCCTCGGCGATCAAGAGCTTTTTCCTTTAGCCCATCGACGCTCCAAAACTCAACGCTGGCACTCTCCATAACTAGCTCATCAGCGATCATGAACTGAAATAAATAATGCATTGAAATATTTTATCTGGATGCTATCAAAAGTTGATTAACAGCGTTTAAATCGGAGCTTTATCCCTCTGTGCCGTTGACACTGTGGAGGAGCTTCATTGTAAACTCGTCGATCCGTAGTCTGTATGTCTTTCGATCGCCGATGATCTTCTATTTTCATGCTATCGAAATGATTCTTGTCATTGATCAAAGCTTTAGTCTTCTGTGCCACCGACAGTGCAGAGGAGCTTTGTTGTAAACTCATCGATCCGTAGTCTGTATGTCTTCCGTCATTGCAGCTCCTTATCAAATTGTCTCACTGATGGTTAGTCCTTAGTTCTTTCGATCGCTGAAGTTTTCATCTGGTCACGCAACCCATAGTAAGTTTGTCTTCCGTTGTTTCGGATCCTTAGTGGACTATTTCACCGATGGTTAGTGTTTTCCAATTCCAACGCCGACACTATGAAAAATTTCAGCTTTAACTTGGTGATCCATAGCCTTACTTCTTTCGATTTCTAAAATGTTCATCTGATCATGGAGGCCTTGTCTATTTTTAAGTTTGTCAGTTGCTAATGAGATGTTCTAATCCTTTTCCAAGCCATTCATATCCCTCATTGTGTGAATAAAATTCTTCATATGAAAATAAATTTATTTTGGGAGATAATGGAGATGTTGTCGCACCCACCTTCTAGTCCAACAAAGACAACTCCTGTCTCCACGCCTACCCCTCCTCCTCCAAACAAGGTTGGGGAAACGCCGCCAAATAAATGACTGAACCAAATCCGGATCCCTCTTATGCGATGTGCGATGTCCAAGGCCATGCGACATAAAAATTTCCATAGTTTCCTCTCCTTCACACCCAAATGGACACTATATATGAGACTAATGGTACCCTAGTAGTCACCATCCTGGATTCACTAGCGATTAAGAACAAGTCATTGCAAACCAACCATCCTTGTGTAGTTTTTGTCTTGTATCATCATTAATCTCACCATTTCCCAAACTTTCCTCAGTATTGGTTAGCACTTCGTGGCCTTCACAAACACTCCCATGAATCCCAAATTACCTTCCTGGAGGAGATCCACCCTCTGGTTTCTTCCTGAGATACAACCAACACCATATACATGATCTCTAGTTCGAGTAGTCCTTCTATCTCCTCACTTGTACAGGATCCCTCCGATCTATCTATGCATTGTCTTAACAATGATGAGGATATACTTCAAGCTCTTTCAACTCCTAATTACCTTGGGGATGACATGCACCATCAATCATTCTTTATTCTTGATGAACATCTTTCATCATCATACCAGTACTCAATCAAAGCCAAAGACTTCATTCATGGAAAAATAGACTGGTTCAAGAACCCCATTTCGACACCTTACGCCTTTGAAGAGGGAAACATGGATAACATTTTTCCAACCATCAAGGTCAATATATTAACTAAGCCCGAGGTATTTGAAGATATTACACTCAGATCATCTTGCTCCCTTGAAGAAGTTGGTTCCTACAAAGCACCTTTTTAGGAATTTCATGATATTTTTGCTTGGTCCTATACCAAGATGCATGGGATTGATCCATCTATCATTAAAGATCGTATCGACACATGGCCAGATGTTGTGATTTTAATCCAAAAGAAAAGACTCGTTCACCCCTCAAAGGATCCTGCTATCAAAGTTAAGATTGAGAAACTACGTAAAGCAGGTTTCATATACCCCATCGCATATACCACTTGGGTTTCCAATCTTGTTTGCGTTAACAAAAAACAAGGTACCATTCGCGTCTGTACTAAATTCTATGACTTGAATTTGGAATGTCCTAAAGACAACTTCCCACTCCATTCATTAACCAAATCATTGATTCCTGTGCCAGCCATAAATTCTTTTCTTCCATGGATTTTTTTTCCGGTTATAACCAAATTCAAATTTGGAAAGAGCACCAGTACAAGACTATTTTCACAACCCCCTTGGGGCAAGTTTTCATATCGTGTTATGCCATTTGGAATTAAAAATGTTGGAGCAACTTTTCAGTGGGACATGATGTTCTTCTTCCATGTCCTTATCCACATTATCTTGGTCTACCTAGAAGACCTCAACGCTCACTCTTAGAAGCATTCCCAGCATCTAGATGACTTATGACAAGTCTTCTTGCGATGTCGCAAATACAATGTTCACTTGAACCCTCTCAAGTGTGATTTTTTTGTCCTTTCCATGTGTTTACTCAGGTTTATCATATCCCACAAAGGTATTTTGGTTGATCCTTTGAAGGTTTAAACCATTCTAAATATTTACCCCCAATGTACTTTGCGCCAACTCTAGAGTCTCCAAGACAAGTCTAACTTCCTTCGTTGTTTCATTCTGAACTATATGACAAAAGTTCGTGGCTTCTTATGACTACTCTATAGCAACATTCCTTTGACGTGTTAAAACAAGATCTGACTTCTGCTCCATTGTTATCTCCTCCCGAATTCACTAAGGAGGTCATCCTCTATGTGTCGACATTCAAAAATTCCATCGTTGGAATCTTGGTTTAAGAAGATGATGCTCACAAAGATCATGTGATATATTATGTAATTCAGAAGATTTCTCGGCCCCCTCTACATTACCTGCATGAAAATAATATGGCCTTTTCCATCATCTTTTCCATTCAGAATCTATTCCATTACATACTGTTGATTCAAACTCAAGTCGTGGTCGATTCCAACCTGGTGAGCTATCTCTTGAGCTTCCACCTTGTACAAGGCCATACTTCCAAGTGGATTATCATTCTCTAGGAGTACGAATTTGTTTCCCCAAAGAGAACCAAATATATGGCGTTAGGTTCCTTAATGACATACCTCCCTCCATCATTTGCTATGTCACCAATCACAATCAACCTTCCTAATGAATTCCCATTTGTCATTTCTAGGGAAGACCCGTGGTTTGGGGGAATTCTCCTGTATACACACACTCAAAATATGGTCCCCATTTAAGCTGCAAATATTGTCAGCACAGTCAAAACCAAATTGCCCGCTATCTCCTCATTTAGTATGTCTTGTACCATCATGGCATCGATACCATCTTACATTGTTGCCTCACCCACGATGAGGTTGAAAAATTACTAAATGATTGTAACAGTAGAGCCTATGGTGGCCACCTATCTAGTTTGTCCACTGCCCAAAATATCCTTTGTGCTAGTTATTTTTGGCCCACCATATTTTCTGATTGCATCCATGCAGTTAAATACTATCAAAGTTTCCAGCTCTTCGCCCCAAAAGGAAGGACACCTCCTGCACAATTACATCCTTCAGTCATAGTCGATCCCTTCTACATGTGGCTGATTGACTTCATGACTTGTAATCCTACCTCGGTTGTCGGTTATAAGTACATCATTGTGGACATTTATTATTTCACTAAATGGGCTGAGGACATGCCTAAATTTAACTGTAAAGTTGATATGACGACAATTATTTTTCAACCACGTTATCATGTGTTTTGGTGTCTCCCAATAGATAGTCTCATACCATGGTTTTCATTTTGAGGACACTGTTTTGAGAGATATTTCTAGCTTGTTAAATATTGAACACCCATACTCCTCTGCATACTACACTCAGCGTAATGGACAATTTGAGGTTTTCAACAAGATCCTCAAAATTTTTTCCAAAGAATGGTAGACAAACATAAATCCAACTGGCATCATTGTCTCTTTTATGCCCTCTGGGCCTACCCTCATCAATGAATATCGTCACTAATTTTACCCCATTTCCCTTCGTCCATGGTGTGGAGTCAGTACCTCCCATTGAGTGCCATATTCCATCACTTTGCCTCACCATCGAGCTCCTCCCTCATACCTCACATCTAGAAAAACACCTAGTTATTCTTGTACATACCAATGAGGACCATCGTGATGCTCTTTGAATGATTGAAGCATCCAAGACTCGGTCGAAGTCCCATTTTGGCTCGCACATCCACCCCCGCACCTTTAGGAAGGGAGATCTCATCATTGTGTATGGCTAATCCAATGATAAGTTAGGGAAAGAAAACTTATATTCTATGTGGTACGACCCATATTTTGTCCATCATTTCCTCGACAAGGGGGAATATATCCTTGTGGAATCCGATGGCTATATCTTGAAAAATCCCCACAATGGTCTCTACCTCAATAGGTTCTATTCCTGAGGTCACCAACCATGCATACACTTGTTTTATATTTTTCCTTTTTTTGTTTTACATTTTTCTTGTCACGATCCTTACACTTTGTTTCCTTGGTTTCTCCAAATAAATCCTCCCTCTCATCACTACGTTGGGTTTGCTGCCGGAGCAAGTAGATGGTATCCTAATCTTTCCTTGGTTGTCTGGGCCATTTATTCTCCATCACATGAGTTGATCCATATCGAGGGAATGTGTGTTGGTATTTCTACCAACTACCATGTTGAGTACGATGGTGTCGGTGGTCTCCTAACCACTTCCCTCCACTTAGGTATTCATCACGTTGATGTCTTCCTAGATTCCAAGCTACTTGTCTCCCAGTTGAATAACTGCTATTGGGTATGTGATCCTTGTCTCTTTTAAAATTTCATGTGCATTGAACATTTTATTAGAAATTTTGAATCCATTACATTCATGCATGTTCCCATAAGTCTCAATAGTGTAGCAAACCAAATGGATAATGACGTTCTAGAGTGGCACTTCAATCATCACATATAGAAAATAAAACTACATCATGCATCATCATATAGTAATGCATACATATGTCATATACATCATATAGGCATCATCATAAAAATAATCATTAAAAAAACATAAAAAGTACATCCACGTGCATATATATATACCATAATGTTCATTACAAAATGAGAAGCTCCACAAGATTTCTCAGCTGATCATACATATAGTACAAAAATCCCTATGCACCACTACACCTGGTGGAAGCATCACTAGCTGCTAGTCAGAGTTAGAGTCATCCTCCTCATACTCTGTCTCCTCCTCAGTGTCCTCCTCATCCTAATCAGAGTCCTCCTCCTGCTCCATGGGCACATCACCATGTGTCACCGTGTTGTTTCCTTACACACACCTGAGTCACGTGGCAGAAATCTTCAAGCCACTCGATGTGTCCTTGGGGGAAAGTCTCGAGTCAAGGATGTCACCTTGTTCTTGACTCCTTTGTTTAGGCTCAACTCCTAAAGAAGCCAAGGGGGATAGACCCTATTAAGTTACTAAGGCTAAATTACTTAGTAAGGTGATGTTGAACTGAATGAGTTACTTAGGAGTTTGAAATTTAACCATAAACAACCATAGATGACAAGATACAAAATGAGCGCACGAAAGCACAATGTTGAGACACAATATAAATATATAGCAATAAAATAACCAGTGCCTTAAAATGGAGTAAAAAGGAAATCAATATACTTTCATGTGCTTGGAGTGAATGTTTTGCAATTGCCTCTTGGTACATTTTGAGTTAATTTGAAAATATGAGTTGATTAAAATTAGGCGAAGGGGTGGACTCCAAATATACCCGAGAGTACTTGGAGTATGTCCAAAACTAAACCTTCACAGCAACCTGTGAGGAATATGTGGGCTGAATGGAGTCTCTGCGGATATTATTCATAATGCACCCATTAGGGTGTAACAAAGATCAGTGCCCCGAGGTCACTTTTCCAAAGTTCCCGCTTCCTTTGGGTATTTTGCCACCGTAATGGTTTGATCTAGGTGTTGGATTTTCACCTGATGGTTTGTCAATTTGGGAGAGTGAATCCTAATTATACTAGTCACTCAAGTGCTTTTGATATAGCTTGACTGATCATATGAACCGCAGCCAAGTGCAGAGCATACACACCGGAGTCTTGTCAATTTTAGTAAATTTTGAGATGGATGTTCTTGTTAAAAAGAAAACCCTCCAGGAACCTATTTCGGTCCAAGTGGACCTCAATCAGGGAATCAAGGAGGGGTTTATTTTATTATGGTTACTAAAAAAAATGATGATCGCAAATGAAACATAAAAAGATAAGCAAACCACAATTTTATAATTAGACTACTGCGAACCTTTCTTCATCTTTCGGCTCAAAAGGAGGCTCGTGGGATCAGTATTAAAGTTACTTTGAAACCAATAGAAATGGAATATGGAAATGATTTTAAATCAGAGTATACTACCCTATATATTAATCCTACACTAGATTGAAAAAAGATGAACGAAAAGCAAAAAATGACACGAACGCAAATCCCCCCATGGCGGATGGGGAATGGGCTCGAAAGAGCCTATTCAGAATTATTTTTATTATCAGTGGTTAAAATATCAGAAAAATGATATGATTCCTCTTGATTCTTATACAGAATGAAACCAAGATCTTACAAAGTGCAAAAATTAAATATTTCAGTCAAAAAGGGAGACCGCTGGGGGGATTCAGAAGGCCCAAAAGTCACTTTAGAGCAGTAGCTCCTCCTCTTTTCTGTTATACCTGATAAAAAACAGCAAGCTTATTATACTGAAATATGCCCAAAATAACTCTGAAAGTACCTTTGGGTCAGCTTACTTTTAACCAAAGAAAGCTAAGTTAAAACTAGTTAAAAAAGGTAAAAAGGGAACCAAGGAAAGCAAGCTTTCCTTGGGATCTTGGATTTCCTTTTAGGAAGCCAATATTATGTGCACTAATTGCTATATTCATCTTTTATAACATCAAACATAAATCTAATGCATGCAAGCTGCAAATTCTCTTTAAAATTCCATGCAAAAAGGATGATTTCCCCAAAGCTAGATCTATAATGCTTATGAAACCTTTTAAGAACAAGATCTAGATTATGGGATTTGAGGAGATAGATATATGTTAAATTAACTTTTAGAATAATATATCTAAACAATATCAAAGCTGTGAACAAAGTAACCAGGTAAAAAAAATTATTTTGAAGGAGGAAGAGGAGGAGAGAAATGTTGGTAGCCTTAAAGATCCACCGTGGAGCTTTCAGGTGGAATGTCGAGGGACTATGCATTTGGAAGGTTTTGGAGAGAGTGAAGAAGCAAACTTTATCAGAATCCTCTCCAATCTAGGAACTTGCAGCTCAGCTGAAATCAAAGACTTGCTAAAATACTTGTGAGATCCGATTAGTACATACACAGAGAATCATAATAACATGCATATAAAATTATAAAACATGTTGAATCTAGATCTCTAAACATGCATCAAAGGAAAGAGATGGCTAATAAACTTATTCAAAAGCACCTCTCCTATCAAGATTATAATAAGCTTATTATCAATATTAGCAATGAATCCACAAGCAGTCAACAAATTATGAACATAGATACAGGTTACCTCAGTAAAAAATGGCAATGATCATGCACACATACAATGGCATAACACCATATTTCCTCCAAAGCTTCTCTTTATTTCAAATGAACAATAACAACAGTACAATAGCAGCAGTATCTCAATCCTAGTTATAACTATTGGAAGACGTAGCCTATGCTTTATTTAAACAGAAAACAGGAGATCCAACCCAGGGGGGGTGCAAATCCCAAGGAGACAAACCACTGTAGCTGAAGGAGAGTCCATCAATGCCTGATATGTGTCTAACTGAGCTAGATCTGAGTCTCACTGAGTGCAAATGTCAATCGAGGGGCTGATATGACTGACACCTCAACCTGTTGACTGAAGCATCCACCAAAACTCATCCAGATGAGCCAAAACATGTGGAGGAGAGAGGGAAGGCGAAATTCCCCATAAAGGATGCTGAAGATCAACTCTGGATTTGTCTAGATCACCTCCATCAGTCAAGGATTTGTCAGATCCAATCAATCTGGTTCAGATCTGATTGATTTCAATCAAATCGGCTGAGAATCCACTGATCTATGATTTTTTATTTGCTCCATTATTCATCAATTTATTAATTAAAATAATCAATAATTGATTTTTGGGGCTTTCTGACCCGAGTGATGGAAAATCACTCAAAACTAGGAAAAAATTGGTCCATGGGTTTACAAGGTGCTCTTAGCTTGAAAATGAGCACCTATATGACTGAAACTGATTATTTGGTCCACTTTTATTACAAAATCAATTTTTCCAATTAAAATATTAAAAAATAGCCTAAGTTTTGGAAAAATTAAATTTTAATAAAAAACACTGAAAAAATTAAAAAATTGAAAAATTGAAAAAAAACTAGGGGGACTTAGACATGTTCATTTGACTCGACCATGATGTATAGCATGTTTATACATTGACACATAGACTCAAATAACCTCAATAGGCCTAAATGCCAAGACGACCACCCCAACTTTTGAGGTATGGAGTGAAAAACTCAGAAATTATCAATCGTTTATTCAACAACCAATAATAACCAAGGGAAAAAACACCCTAGGCTGATCAAATTGACAAATAAAGTCTAAGAGACTGAGTCTTTTGCAGAAACTATTATGCTATAACATTTATTACAATTCCCCCATGGGGTATGAACATGTGATATAGTACAACAAGCACTTCCCAGAAGCAAGACTGAAGGTTCTTTGAAGTCCGAACAAGTTATCCTTGTTCGGTTCACCAGTCTCACTCGATTAAAAACCACTAAGTACAACTTAGGTGGTAACATTCTGGCTCCAATTGTGGGACGTGTGCTCGATCTAGTCTTTAAGGCAAGGAGAGAATACGAGAACACCAGAATCTCTGTTTTATATACGCTGTAAAAACATCTCAACTTGACAAAAAAAACATCAGTAACACAAGCTTTATATAAAAACCAAATGAACCATTAAGCTGATTTATTTAAACAAAATAAATGTAATTAACTAATGAAATTTTTTGATTTTTTATTTTTTATTATAGTTAAGTACAAAACATAGATGCAGAAAGTAAATGCTCTCTTTTAGGAGCTTATTTTCCTACTCTAAGCATGATACAAAAAGGTTAGGTGTAATAAAAAATCCAATGTAACCACCTAAGAATTTTATTAACATGAAAAAAAATTTCCTTGTCTTTGGTTACCAACCAAAGTAAGGATACCTTATTCAGTAATTGAAAACCTGCGTGATGAGTCAGAATGGGCGGGATGGATGGGAGATCATAGGAATGAATAATGTCATAAAAATTCTTCCCAAACTTGTATGTGCTCATGCATGCTACTTCTATCCATGATTGGATAGGACTGATATACCAATCAGAATGATGAGGTAGACTGACTACATCATCATACTGATCACCAGGGCTTATCAAATGATAACTTGTTGCACAAGCCCCAAGCAGCTCCAAATCATAAGGAACCTCTATATGTGAAAAAGATGGCTGAGACTGATAATCCACTAACTACATCACATCTGACTTTTCACAATACTGTTTCTCAATGTCTTAATTATTGATACCCTTGTGCGG
>LPNX011165729.1:102202-191832 GCA_001517045.1 Pseudotsuga menziesii | reverse complement strand
CAGCTCCATATTCAGTCTCCATTGTTGATAATTTGCATGATCAATTGTTAATTGCTGTGAGTGAAATTAATCTACTGCAGGCCTGAATTTCTACAGTCCACCCAATCATGAGGTTCCTCCGTGGATATTTTCATGCCATTTACCCAAAATGAATGAATCTTAGGAAATATTGAGGATTCAGTCAATTCTTTCCACTCTTGTTGGAATTGTTCTATCTTCATTTGTGATTCTAAGAGGGCACTTTGAATGTATCTCAAAGAATATTGGGAGGCCAACAAATCACATTTGAGCTTGTAGTTCTCTTCTTCATATATGAAAATACTTTCTTCATCATGCAATGATGCTTCCCGCAATAACTCAACAAGCTCAAACATGTCATTTTTATCTGAAAGCACTTGTGAGAAATTACCTTTGATTGTGGACAGTGCTTTTTGGATATTTTCCATGGCTTCAAAGGAAGATTGGTCTTCCATTAAATAAATTTCCCAACACATCTTTGAAACTGAAGCATGAGTGTCATGGAGAATTTTCAGGGCCTCTTGGATCTTTTGTTCATCCATCTTCAATGACCCTGCAAGAAGATGAGGTTCTTGTAGATGTTCCTCCTCTTCATTTTCCATCACCGGAACAATTTCATGCAGTGCACTTGTTGTTTTGAAATATGATCCATATGTTGTTTCTACAATATGTTCATATTTATGTCCTCAAAAACATAATTTGGGCTTCAAATTAAGTGCTCATTCATCCTTGGTGCACCAGAAATATATTCTCTCAAAGTTTCATCCTTCATACTACATTCATTTTTTACACCAGAATTCTGAACCTTGTTACTAGGGGGCTCAACCATTCTAAACTCTTCACTGGAATTGGATGCCATATTGGACTTACACAATGACACATAAAAATCATAATTTACTAACTCACCATGTGTGATGTTCTCCTCATTGTGTGGTGGAATAATGATAGCTTGTTCACCCACCCATTTCTCTGTTTCACACCCTACTGAGATGTGCTCAATTTGTGCTTCCTTGTGAGAATCAAGGGGTGACTGTAAATATGAATCATGTTTATATTTTGGATCAGATCCAAAATATGTCTCACCATCATCAATCAGCCCCATCTCTTCTGCCCTTATCTTGAAATCAGCCAGAAAGAAATTTGGATTCATCTCACCTTCCACGTTACCAACAACTAGATGTTGGACTATTGGATATTTAGTTGTGCATGGATCTTCTTCATCTCTTTCTGATGGAGCATTTTGTGATTCATCATCCTCATGCATGCTGCAAATACGCTGATCTCTCTTTTGGTAAAACCCAACTAATTTCTCAAAGAAACCATGTGCAGATGGCTCTAATGAATCTCCATTTTCGGTCCTCTTTTCTTCCCCTTTACTTTGAGAAGTGGAACAACTTAGTTCCTTTCTTGATGGATTCTTTGTATTCAGAGAACCTACATGTATTAATTTTTTTGAAAAAAAATAATTTCCAACTTTATTTCCTTCATGCTGAGAGACACTACTACTCCCTTCTCCATGTTTGCTTTCCAACTGCTTGGCAAGGAATTCTCTAGTCTCTTGATCTGACTAGATGATGCTTTCAGATACATATTTCAGCCCTTTCAACATTCTTTGCATCAAAATTACTAAATCTTCTCTATCATACAATTTTGAATTCCCTCCTTCCTCATACAACTCAAAGTCTAAATCTTCCATGACTGGAACTAATTCCACAACTGCAACTTGAAGATATTGCTAAGCTACTTTTATACTTAGAGTTAATTTCCATAGGCTGAGCCAAGGAAAGTTCTCTGATACCACTATAATGTCCTAAGTCTGGTGTGCAGACCTGAACACTTTAATTCTGTAATTTTACTTAAACAATTCTGAAATTTTAATTGGCTAACATAGAGCATTCTCGGATTGGGCAAAACAAGGGTTTCTTCTGGGAAATTTTGCAAAGGACAAGAGTGATCAGTGGGAAGAAAATAGAGATATGTCATACATGTTATTTCCTCTCCCCTAACACATTTATATCTAGTGCCATTTAGGGTTCAGAGTCCGCACTGTGGAAACCTACTACCATGCTTCTGGGCAGCCAAACCGTGAAACTAAGGAGAGTAGTTCGGTCTGTTTCAACCAGGTGCTTCTGGAAAATTACAGAGGTTTGTTATAGAATTAATATATCATAAATAAATGTTCATTAATTTTAATAACAGATCAGAGGAAAAGGAAAATATTCTGCAAGTTGTAAAGGTGAGACTAGCTCACTGGGCAGCTCACTAGCTCCATATTCAAGCCTTTACAAATAGGGTAAGGGAGGTTGTGATTATATTTTTTAGACCTAGGGGACTTATATGTGTCTATTAGTGACTCATAACAAAAATAACGGGGTTATTTGGAGTCATAGAAGTGGAAATATGGAAGTTACAGTAAAACTAGTTCTTTTCCAATGCAAATCTAGACTAGGTTGACTTAAAATTAGTAAATCTCAGCCATTTCGAACCAAATTGGAATAAAAATTGCAGAGAATGTTTATGATATCATATTACAGCCAATAAAATCTAAATTACTCTCATCAATTAACTATAACACTCTATTCAACATTGTGCATCATTACAATGTATTTTATTGACATAATACAAGGAAGGGCATGGAGGTTTGAACCCTTAGATATTGAAAACTATTGGACCTGTTAATGAAATATGATGTACAGTAATGGATGGCTGTAGGCTTCTAAAAAATCCTGAATGAAATGAGAGAGGCTGATCCATAGCTCAAATGTAAACTACAATGAGAAGGGGAGAAGAGGGGAAGAGGAGAGAGGGAATGAGAACCTTGGGGCGCATCTCCCAAGAGCCTGAGGCACAACACTTAGAAAGGAAGATTTAGCTTCATAAAAATCAACATAGTAAACATCTAGACTGAGAAATGGAGCTCCAATTGTCTTTAAATAAACCTGGGTGACTTGTTGATCAAGTCAATCACTTGTTAAGCAAGTTACCACTTTCTAAACCCTAACCTTAGCCACAAATTCTCCCTCCTTGAGTAAATTAGCATGTGTAAGACAATAAATATGTTTCCCTTTCATCCACCTTCATCCAATTTGGAAACTTTGCTTTCCTCGAACCATAGTTGTTATTTTTCCTTATGACAGCTTTTCTTGGCTTTCCTATTTTTATGACTGAACTCCAAAAAGGAAACTGCACCCTCCTTTGTCAATTGTTGCCTCTTTTGTATTTGACTGATTTTGTCATATATTTTTGCACTTTCCCTTTTCCTGTCTGGTTGATTTTGTCATACAGTTTCTAATTTTCCCTTGGCAAGTTGGCTTGCCCAAGTGGCCTTCCTGTTAATGGAAACTTATTTTCCACCTAATTAATTGCATAATAATATTTGCTGACAATTAATATTCCAAGTACATGCCTCCTAAGTGACATTTAAATAAAATATCCTAGGTTAATTTATTTAATGCATATTTTGACCCCCTTGGTGCTAGGCAAGGTCAACACTTCTAGTGATCAAAATGTGGGGATATGACAATGATGGTGCGCTTCAACGATTCGGAGGTCTAGCATGCTAAGAGATGTGATGGGAGGAATGAACCCACCAATCATGTGATTGAATGTCAAGATTTATGGGCATTGCAACCCCAAGATGAGTGGGTCCATGCTTTTGTTCACACTGTGGATGAGATGCCAAGATCCTGGTATGTAGTGGCAGAATTACGCAGAACTATCACCACTTGGGAGGACTTGTCCTTTTGCTTTACGCAGATGTTTCATTTATGGAATTCCAACCCAGAAGTTCATAATGCATTGCAAATCATCCATGGTGTAGTGTTGAAATTTGTCCCTGTTGCATACCCAGTTGATCCACATGCACACTGCTCGATGCAATCCATGATGACATGCTACAACCTGTTTGGGGAACCCGAGGATGATGATGAGTTGCAGAATGTTAATATTCTGGAATCAGAAGGAAGCCACGATGCTGCAGTACCCAACATACCAATGAATTCAATGAGTCAGTCATTAAAGAATAGGAAAGTCAACCTTGGGTTGAAAGAGAACCCAAATTTTGCCAATGTCGGGGATTACTGGGACAAGGAGACAATGGCCAAATCATGGACCTGCTGCATGAATTATGGGAATTTTTTTCGACACAATTTTTAGAAATGAAGGGGATATTAGGGGACCTCGGTGAGATGAAAATCCTGTTGAAACTAGATACAAAACCTGTGTGCCAGAGATCGTATTGACTGAACCCACAATACAAGGACCATGTGAAGGCTGAGATAGACCAGATGCTAGATGCTGGGATCATCGAACCTATTGAAAAATCATAGTGGATAAGCCCTATGGTGGTCTAGAATAAAAAGAACGATGAAATATGCATTTGCGTTGACCTAAGGAAGTTGAATGATCCATGCGTGCATGATCCATTCCTGTCTCCTTTTATAGATGAAGTCCTTGAAGGAGTAGGTGGTTAAGAGATGTATTCCTTCACATATGGTTTTTCGGGGTACCACCAGATTTGGATTATAAAAGAGGATCACCATAAGACCACGTTTGTCACTGAATGAGGCTATTTTAAATACACAGTCATGCATTTTGGGCTAAAGAATGCACCAGTAGTATTTTCTTGAGTCGTTGTCCCCGTGTTTAAAGACTTTATTCAAATGTTCCTACAAGTATATATGGATGGATAGACTATCTATGGGCTAATTAGGGACCATCTTGACAACTTGTGATTGATGCTTGAATGGTGTTGACAGCATCATATTGCATTAAATTCTAAGAAGTGCATTTCCTATTTGGAATGCTACTAGTGTGTAAGGACGGTTTGTTGGTTGATCCAGCGAAAATCGCACTAATTCTTAGGTTGCCACCATTGACAAATGTGAAGATTCTTGGGGCAACGCTGGGGCATATGGGATACTATCACAAGTTTATCAAAGGATACGCTGTGATTACTACCCCTATGGGGAAGCTTCTAAAAAAGGATGCTACATATGAGTGGACTTAGGAATGTTAAGGTAGTTTCGACACATTGAAGGCCAAGATGGCCTCCACACCAATACTGGTTTTTCCTAATTGGAATAAGGAGTTCCATGTGTATGTTGATGCCTCATCTGTTGCGCTGGGGTTTGTGCTTGAGAAACTAGGGGAGGGTGACCTGGATCACCCAATTGCATATGCCAATATAAATTTGTCATTTGCTGAACAAAATTACACAATGACTGAAAGAGAAGACTTGGCAATGGTTTATTCCTTGCAAAAGTTCAGGAACTATTTGTTGGGAGGCCATTTCAAGATGTTCACCGATCATTCTGCTTTGCAATACTTGGTCAATAAGCCTGTGTTGGGGGGGGGGATCTATTAGTGGTTGCATCTATTCCAAGAATTTGACTTTGAAATAGTTGTGAAATCGGGATGGTTGAATGTTGGCCCTGATCACCTCTCTCGCATTGAGACCAATGAAGAACCAACCAATATTGATGATGGATTTCCATATGCACAACTATTCCATGTTGACATTGCAGATGATCACTATGCCCTAATTATTCAGTTTTTGGCCACTGGTGTTTCCTTGGAGGACATGTCGACTAGCCAAAAGAAGCAGTTGGTAGTAAAGGCTTTCGATTTCTAGCTGATTGTTGGGAAGTTATATAAGCTTAGACCAGATGAAATCTTGTGACGAAGTATCCTATTGCATGAGCAGGGACCTATTCTAGAATAGGCACATGCAAGAATCATGGGAGGTCACTATGGAGGAAGGGATACTACACAAAAGGTGTTGTGCGTTGGGCTATGGTGGCCGACATTGCATAATGATGTAATAGAAGATGCGAGGAGCTGTGATGTTTGCTAGCGTGTCGCTAAACCATTGTGATAGGATTAGATGTCCCTGGTGTTGTAAGTGACTTTGCAACCTTTTGATAAATGGGCTGCAGATTTTGTGGGTCCTATCAATTCACTGGGGAAGAGGACTGGGGCGCAATACAACATTACTGCAACCAACTATTTGACCAGTTGGGCAGAAGCTTCACCGGTTGTGGATTGTACCATTGTGATATCAACGAGGTTCATCTTTGAAAACATTGTGACATAGTTTGGGTGTCCTAGGATCTTGATGAGTGACCAGGGTAGTCACTTTATCAACTGTATTGTGAAAGCACTAACTGAGGAGTTGCAGGTGCAACAGAAGAGGAGTACACCATACCATCCGTGTTGATTGAATTGCAACTTTGGAATGTATTCACTTGTATATCTTATGTATTATACGCTGATGTTTATTTTGGGATGTGTTTATAATGTAATTAAGTCATGTCATGCCCCGATGTTCCAATTGGGAGTTTCTATGACGTGAACAAGTCATGTCAAGTCATTGTGGGTAACCCTCCTATTTGTCAAGGGTTAAAGTCCTCGCAGTTGTGGGGCCCTAGGGTTATTATACTATCCTAGAGAAGTCGACCCTAGGTGAGTCATTGTAAGTTGGGGCTATATTCCCCATCATTTTGTTAAGGATAACCCTCCTTTTTGGTTGAAGGAGGAAAATTCCCCACAACTTGTGGCGAACTAGGGTTATTAGACACTCCTAGAGATTTCGGCTCTAGTAAGTAATTGTTAAGTGAGGTCGACATGTTGGAGTGGGCTTGAGGTGAATGAAAGAATATAAATAGAGAGTGAGCCTCTCTATTTATCACACATACACTCACTCATTGGGGCACATGAGTGAGAGAGGAGAAGCTCTCTCCAGTTTGAGAGAGAGAACAAGATGTGGAGATCATCTTTTCTATTTTCAGGTTTTACTGCTGCCATCGGTGCTCATTCTATCTCTGAGGAAGTTGTGGGGTTTTCTCCTTTATGGTTTCCCCGAGGAAAATTCTTTGTGTGTCTTATCTCTTGTGTTTTATTGCTGTGCATGTTATTCTCTTAGTTAAAGACCCTAATATCATAATGCTAGCTTGAATGATAAAAATATAACATCGAATCATAGCTAACCTGACAAGAAGACATTGTGCAGCTATATAAGCTAGGGATTCTTATGTTTTGTGTCTCTCTCCACAATCCATGATAAAAAATATGGTAGGATGACTCTCCATTGAAGGGTGTATATTTCTGTCGAAGCAGAACTCGATTCCGGACATTTTCAGTTTTTGGTGCGAGAAATTAGGGCTTCTTACATAATAGGAATTTTTGAGTGAGACTGACATAGGATTTCCCTCCTCATAAAAATCAAAGTTTAGAGACCTGGTTCAATATTTTTGGTTGGGTGAAACTCCGGGAAATTCAAACCCTAGTTTGACCTCGAGCTGAAAAAACCCTAAAATACTAAAACTGATAAGTTTTGGTACACTATATGTAAGGACTAGAGAAGGACCAAGAGCTAAAAACTTCACAGGACGAAGATGCAATCCTGATTTACATCATATCCAAAATTCGGCCTCATATTCACTATATTCTAAGAGATATGATTCCTCCAAGTTAGGGTTCTAGCCTCTTCCACAATTCATCCGTAAACAGGAGACCTGGGGAGCGTTGATATATCTTGGGCTGAAAAGTTCCAAATGAAATTTATGAAGATGTTCCAGAAATTTCATAGAAGGTACTTTTCTATGGTCCAAGTTTAAAACCTAGAAGATGAAATAGTGACACGCGGAAGTTTGTACAACTTTGTTGTTCTGAACAGTCCTGTAAAAGGTTACCTTGGGAAAGTGATCGCAAGTCCCAATTGGTGAAATCAATTCTGATGAAACCTATGGAATTGGAATAGGGAAAGGTGAGGCTACCTTAGTGCGATGTTTCAGACACATAGGAGCAATAATTTCAGAGATACCATAGAAACATTATTAGGCATTTCTGCAGAAGAAATTGGAAAACTAGGGCTTCCTGTTCCGGGAGCTTCCCTCCACTATTTTTAGAAAAGGAGTACATTTGATAGCTCAACTTAAAGAGATATATCTTTATATTTAATCAAATCTGAAAGATTCCAAGTTTTGAAAATTAGGGTTTCTCTAACAAACCCTATATCAGCCAGCTTTGGAACCAGGATGGACACCTCAAATCGGTAAGATCTAATCTTTTGCTATTTTCATTTGAGGTTCTCATTTCAAAGTGATCTATCACATCAGCTTGATGATAATCTTGGTGAATTTGACAACTTCCAAGCATGGAATTATATGATCTCTCTGAATAAAATCAATTGGACACCTACATAAGTAGAGAGGTTCCAGTTCCAGAAGGAGATGAGGCTAAAAGCCTTACACAAGAAGAACTTGGTCAAGGCCAAGAAGATCATTGCTGATTCAATCATGGATCACCTTACACCACAAGTGTCTTCCCTAAAGACACCGAAATAGATGTTTGATTCCTTGACAAAGATATATGAAGGGAATAACATACATCAGAATATGACCTTAAGAAACCAGTTGGAGAATGTGAAGATCCAGAATGTAGAGACCATACAGTCATACTTTACGAGGGTCTCTCAAATCAAAGAACAAATTGAAGTAGTAAAAGAAGAAGTGGAAAATATAGAAGTAGTGATAGCCACCTTGAATGGCCTACCGGGATTATGGGATTCATTCATGCAAGGAATGTGTGCCAGAAGGAAGTGATTACTTTCAGCAGACTCTGGGAAGAAGAAGAAGCTCAACTCATAATAAGAGAAGAGAATATGGGAGCAACTGAAGATCAAGCTCTCACCATCGAAAGAAGATCCCTCAAGCAATGAGGAATATGTAGAACTTAACTCTTGAAGAACCTCTTATCCACCTCAGCATTTGGATAAGAAATGATGCTATTACAAATGAAGAAGATGATGAAGTTGAAGGATAAAGAAGGAGTCCACCCACAAAACAAATAAAGATAAGTATTCAATTGTCATTTCATGATATTGTTTTGTTGTGCATTTGTTTATATTCAGTTGATGTATTATGCATGATAGAATGTTTGCATTAATGACAGTATACTACTAATATGTATGTAATGGGTAAGTAGCTCATGGTGCTATACAACTCTCCATTTCTACTTATCGAGAATGAAACCTCTTTGCTAACATATTGGATTAGTGCACAATCTCGATGTTGTCCTGGTATAGATGGAAGGCATCTAGAATGTTTTCATGATATATGGATGAATGTTGTATTGGCTAAAGTAGTTGCATGATCATATATTTATGCATAAGAATTTTTCATTATGAATATACCTTATGAAATGTTTCTAACCATACAACTAATGCATTTAACTTGTAGGAAAGATCACATAAAATCGCCTACAAGCAAAGAAGGATGAGACTTGTTCCGAAGAACAAGTGACGAAAATTCAAGATGAAGAATAATATGAAGAATACAATGACATCATTAGTGCAAAACCTTCCAGCCATGAAGAAGTAACCAAGAAGAAAGGGAAGACCAGTTCAAGAAGAATGATGTATAGGATGCAGTATCGATACCGAAGAGAAGTTCATAGTTCCATCATGTAGTAGATGGAAACATAATGGGATACAAGGAAAGATTCATAGCACAAGGCATAGACTATGAAGAGACATTTGTAGCCACTAGAAATACACATGACAAGAAGAATCATGTGTGCAAATGAAAGAAGGCCTTGAACGAGCTCAGAATACACCCATGGGATAACACATACATGAGGAGCTTGATGAAAGATCTGAACCTTTGCTACAAGGTTGATAGAGGATGACAAGCTCACGTATGGGTGTGAGAAGAACTTTTGGAAAAGTTCAAGATAGAGGATCTTGGTATCCAATGATCCTAGATGGACACATAGAATGTTAGTAGCAGAGGAAGCTACTTGTCACTCCGGTACAGAATGTTTCAGTGCATAAAGTATGGAAGACAGAGGGAGTATGATGCTTCAGAGGGATTGACTACAGAAGATCCTAAGGCTCAACATGGTACTACAGGATGGATAGATTACTAATGACTCTAGGCTTTACTGAGAGTAAAGCAGATTCCAACCTTTGCCTCGAGTTTGAAGGTGGAATATTAGTGATGCTCCTATCATGTGTCGATGCACTATTTTCTAGGCATGGAGCTGTGGCAGAATGTGGATGGAATATTCCTGGGACAAGGGAAGTATGCAATAGAGATCTTGAAGAGGTTTGGGATGATGGAATACAAGGCCATGACCACACCTATGGCATCGAACCAGAAGCTATTGAGTGTTTCTTCATAAGATTCAGTTGATTCCATGACATATTGTTAGTTGATGTACCTGACAAATACGAGACCAGATATTTTATTTGCTGTGAACACATTGAGACATGTTCACCTGATGGTTGCAAAGCATGCAGTGAGGTACCTAAAGGGTACAGCTTATTATGGGCTCAAGTATGAGGTGAATCAAAATATTATCCTAGAAGGTGATGTGGATTCATATTGGGCAGGCAGTGCCATTGATAGGAAGAACACTTCGAGGTGCTACTTCAGCATGGGATCAGGTGTGATCTATTGGTTTAGTAGGATGGAGTCCTGCATGGCGCTGAGTACAACTAAGGAAAAAGATGTTGCCACTTGCTATTTGGGAGGTAGTATGTTTCTTTTGAAAAGTACTATTTGATTTGGTTGATCTGACTTCCATTTTTTGTATGATGCAGAGAGGCCCGCAGTGATCCAGATAGAGATCTATCGAAAGAGGGATTTCTAGCATAGCTGATGAGACAGGCTGTTTGAGCATAAATCTTGGTGAATCTTGTAGGTTGCTCAGACATAAATGGTCCTATAGGTTTTCATCAGATGTAATTGGTCCTGGGAAAATTTGCAGGTCATCCTTGGACATAATCAGCCATGATGTGATTCTATGCTACAAATGGCCAAAGTGAATTTTGAGTCCTTCAGGGAGAATCTTGGTGTTCTCTAGATCGAGGTTTCCTCCAAGGGGAAATGATGAGACCTAGAGCCATTCTGACATGGTGACAGGATTAGGTTCCTTCCATGGTCAGATGTAAGGGCTGAGCCATTCTATCATGGTGAGAGGATTTGGTTCCTTCCATGTCAAATGTGAGTGCTGAGCCATTATGATGTGATTGTAGGATTGGTTCCTACATGATCAGATATAAGTGTTGAATGCCATTGTTGGAATCGAGGCACCTGGTCAGTAACCAGGAATACTCAGTTTGGGAGTGAGGGCTATTCTGCTATGAATGTAGGATGTAGTCTTACATGATCATATGTGAGCGCATCGCCATTCTGATGTGATTGAGGGATGTGTTCCCACTTGATCAGATATAGGGGCTGATGCCATTCTCTGGGAGAATGGAGGAACCTGGTCAGTTACCAGAAATCCTCAATTTGGGACTGAGAGCCATTTCGATGCAGTGTGTTTGCACATGGTTGAATGTAAGTGTAGATCCCTTTCGATGCGGTGTTTTTGAACATGGTTGGATGTAAGTGCAAATCCCTTCCGATGCAGTGTTTTTGAACATGGTCGGATATAAGTGTAGAGCCCTTTCGATGCAGTGTTTTTGAACATGGTTGGATATAAGTACCAAGCCATTCTGACGCGATGTGTTTACACATGGTCAAATGTGAGTGCTGGGCCTTTCTAACAAGATGAGGTCAGATGTGAGTGCTGGGCGTGCCTTTCTGACAAGATGTGGTCAGATGTAAGAGCTGGGTGGGCCATTTTGAATTAGGGTCAAATATAAGTGCTAAAGAAGACCTACATGGAGGTGAGTCCTACAACCAGCATGAAAAAGGGCTAGCTCTGTAGAACTTCCTCTAACAAGAAGAATGAAGAGATAGCACCATTTGATTGAGATAGTAGAAGTAGTAATGATGATGATCTAGATCAAGTGATGATCTAGACTTGATGATGATCCAACAGTGATGATCCAGATCAAGTGATGATCCAAACTTGATGATGATCCAGCAGTGACGATCTAGATCAAGTGTTGATCCAGAATTGATGATGATCCAACAGTGATGATCCAGATCAAGTGATGCTCTAGACTTGATGATGATCTAGGAGTGACGATCTAGATCAAGTGATGATCTAGACTTGATGATGATCCAATAGTGACGATCCAGGTCAAGTGATCATCCAAACTTGATGATCCAGATCAAGTGATGATCTAGATCCAGTGATGATGATCCAGATCGAGTGATGATCCAGATCCAGATGAAGATGACTTGAAGATGAAGATGAACTGAAGATGAAGATGACTTGAAGATGACAAGAACTCGATGATGATCCAGATGATCCAGAGAAGAATACTTGTGTTGATAAATTGTGTTAAGAGAATACCTTCCTAGTTAAGAGGGAGTGTTGATGCAAATGTAACTTTAGAATGTATTCACTTGTATATCTTATGTATTATACTGCGATGTTTATTCTGAGATGCATTTGTAATGTAATTAAGTCATTTCATGCCCCTATGTTCCGATCGGGAGTTTCTATAATGTGAACAAGTCATGTCAAGTCATTGTGGGTAACCCTCCTATTTTTCAAGGGTTAAAGTCCCTGTAGTTGTGGGGCCCTAGGGTTATTAGACTATCCTAGAGAATTCAACCCTAGGTGAGTCATTGTAATTTGGGGCTATAGTCCCCACCATTTTGTTAAGGATAACCCTTCTTGTTGTTCGAAGGAGGAAAAGTCCCCAAAAGTTGTGGGGCACTAGGGTTATTAGACACTCCTAGAGATGTCGGCTCTAGTAAGTAATTGTTAAGTGAGGCTAAAATGCTAGAGTAAGCTTCAAGTGAATGAAAGAATATAAATAGAGAGTGAGCCTCTCTATTTATTATACAAACACTCACTCATTGGGGCGCATGAGTGAGAGAGGAGAAGCTCTCTCCAGTGTGAGAGATAGAACAAGCTGTGGAGATCATCTTTTCTGTTTTCATGTTTTACTGCTGCCATTGGTGCTCATTCAATCTCTGAGGAAGTTGTGGGGTTTTATCCGTTATGGTTTCCCCGAGGAAAATTCTTTGTATCTCTTGTCTCTTGTGTTTTAATACTATGCATGTTATTCTCTCAGTTAAATATCCTAAGATCATAATGCTAGCTTGAATGATAAAAATCTAACAATCTGCGGGAGAATGGGACTGTCAAAGCATTCAACAAAATTTTAGAAACAAAGCTGAAAAAGGTATGTAATGCTAATAGTGATGATTGGGACTTGAAAATTCTAGTAGTGCTATAGGCCTATCACACTACTTGCAAACAACTATTAGGAAATATAGCATTCAAGCTGGTATATGGGAAAGAGGAAGTCATGCCCATGGAATACTTTGTTCCTAGTTTGCGCATCGCTATGGTGACGGGCATGGATGATGTAGAATCATTAGAAGAGCGCATCGCATAGTTGGTCCAACTTGAAGAAGACCGCTTTGTTGTAGGCTTCCACCAGTGGGTTGCAAAGGATTGATAGAAGGCGTGGCATGAACGCCACATTAAGAAAAAATAATTTGCGGAAGGAGATTTGGTGTTGTTATACAACAAAAAGTTCATAAAGCATCCAGGTAAGTTACAAATGCACTGGTTAGGACTGTATCTTGTTCATTCCATTACTTTTGGAGGTGCAGTTTAGTTACAACAATTAGATGGTGTGGTATTTCTGACGCTCGCCAATGTGGGTCGCTTAAAGCCCTATAGGATGGGGCCATAGCTACGCACAACTTGAGGAACTGTGTATATTAAAAAAAAAAAAGTTAAAAAAAAAAAATTGTTAGCTAGCAGCAAGGTGATCCTAGGGGATGATCCTCCGCCAGAATAGGAGTTAGTAGCGAAGGACATGAGATCACCTATGACATCTATAGAGATATGCATAAGCCAAATTAGTAATAAATGCAAGTAGTTAAAACAGTTAGCTGGAGGTGCTTTTTGAAGTGGTGTGCATTAATGGCTGATCCGACCATTAGAAGTGTAAGATTGCCGCCGGATTTGGCATCATTACTGCTGTATTTAGTCATGATGGTGATATCAAATTTGGAAATGATGAGTTGCAATTGGGAAGTGCCTATAAAAAGAGCACGGGATGCGAGCAAAAGGCATTGTTCGATTGAGCGAGTAGAGTGTTAAGCAGAGTGTGAATTGTGTAGTTGTGTTGCGATCTTTTGAGTGAGTTGCAGAGTAGAAGGCTATATTCATTGGGTGCATTGTAAGGTTTGGGGCATGAGGCATGTTCAGCGACCTTGATGCAATTGATATTTCCAATGAACAAGAGTCCCCTATTCATCCCATGACCGTAGAAGAAGAATTCATGAGCATGCCAGTTGGCTCATCATCTATCCCCAAGAGAAAGTAGCAAGTCCAGAAGCCCTGTTCCATGCTGCTGTAGAAGAGGCACACCTGCATGTCGGCTAGAGTGCAAGGAGAAGGAACTGCACAGACTGGGTCATTGGGCTTAGGAGATATAGAGTCTAGGGTACCTATGGGTTTCTTTGTTCATGATATCTTGGGATATGTCACTCCTATGCATCCGGGAGAAAAGTTGAGGCAGTCGGCAAAAAATCAAAAGTATCCATCAAAACTATCACCGCTACTAGAAGGGATGACTTGCTCGGTTGATATCATCCTTACCTTGATCTAATTGAAGTTTGAGGACCACGATTTGTTGTTACTTAAATATGTCCAGGACGAGCCCTATCAGTCAGTATCGACGGTGCCTGGTGCCCTAATTTAGCAGATTCCTCAACCTTGGGTGAGTGGGTTAGACAACTCTGGATTGTTGGGGCTCATCAATATGCCTCATTTTGGGCAACTGAATGAAGCCCATGCATGTGTTAAACAACTCTTGGCTTATTTTCATGGTGGGAAACTAGTTGAATACACCCATTCTTCTCACAGTAGATTTAATTGCGAGCATTACGGGCTTGCCGAAGGCTGGGGAATATCTGGCGCAGTATATCCGTGGGAGGGATACTAACAAGAAGCTTTCCAAATAGCTAAATGAGTGCTTTGGCTTACAGTGAGATGAACTTACCTACCATATTGATATAATTAACTCCCAAGCAATGCAGATCGGGGTGCGAATTTCGGCGAGTAAGGTTGTTTGGGGGAATCAACCGGTTCAGTGAAACTAGAGCATGGTCGCATGTGCCAAAAAATGTGTAGAAGGAATACAAATGAAATGGTCTTTGTTCTTTCTTAACCAGTTGCTCAAACATGATCTTGCTGCTCAGGCTTGTTGTAGGTACAACAGATACCATGTTTTTCTTACACAGGAGCCTAATCACACATACAAAGGTAATTTGGTAGAATCCTTTGTAACTCTTTTGGCTTCTATTACATTTTTATTGACCTATGAGATTCTCTAAATTGACCAAAATTCCCAAAAATCCATGCTTGGTTTGTGTGATTTTAAGGTGGGAAAAGTTAGTTTTTGCTTGGGATTGATTTTGACTCTGCAAATCGCAACCCGCAACCTGCAAGTTGCAGAATGTGGGATTTTTAAAGTCAAATGTATCAAAATGTTTTTATCCCACAAACCGCATCCCTCAAATGCAGAATGCAGGATGCAAAATATTTTTGATAGTTATGATTTGGACAACCCGCATCCCGCAGAAATGCAGAATGCGTGGAGTGGGCTATCATTTGTTATATTATTTGGCTTGCGTGTTTCTGCAACCCACATCCTACAAAATGCGGAATGTGGGATGTGGATAGGATTTAATAAAATTTTGTTGTTTTACGATTCTGCACCCTGCATCCCGCAAGATGCGAAATGCGGGTTACGTAATGATTAATAAAATTTGGATTTTACGTTTTAATCCCGCACCCGCAAAATATTATCTCAATCGTTGTTTTCATCCTCATCCTATGCCCTAAATCATTTCCTACAAAGTATTTATATGGTGGTATTATTCACAATTTCTTCACTATTTCTACTGCTGTAACTTGCTACTCTACATGAATTTACCTTCATATTTTACCAAAGCATTTTATCTAGTATTCACTCTGGTTTCAGGTTGGTAATCAAGTCGCCTTTTCAAATTCAAATTGTTTACTATTGTTTCTTCATAAATTACGTTTAATTTCTTGTTTGTGCACTCAACAGAACATGGCAACATCTAAAACACCCCGAATTACTTGGAGCAAAAACCTCCAAAAAGAAATGCTTACCAAAGACCCCAGTTTTGGTGTCTTCTCTGATACTAGTGGTCGGGTCAGCAAAACCTACCAGTTGGATTGGTCTCGATTTTACTCCATTTTTGACAACAATGAACTTTCAGAACTTCAGGATGACCGACTCATTTATGAGAGAATTATGGATTCTGGAGTCCACATGATTGCTGTGAGACTGGATCTCCTCCATTATAATGATGCAGTCAGATGGATTATTGACCATGCTAATCCAAAATATTGTTCCTTTAACACTAGCACTGGATTGCAACTGGCCAATTTGCGTTCTGAGACCTTTGTGAAAATTTATGCCCTCAAACCTTTTAGGTAGCTCCTTGATGCAGATTTGTTTATAGATGCCAAGTATAGGTTCAATTTTGAACAAATGATGAAATCCTGGATGGATGAACTACGCAAGTTTTCCCAGAGAAAAGATGAAATTTACCCCATTGAATGGTTCAAGGAACCTTATTCCCTGCTCGCAACAATGCTATGTAGGATCTACGGTCTTCCCAATTGTTCTTATTTCAAGGAAGAATGGGCCGTCATTTCCCACCATGTCATAACTACAAGTGAATCCCTCCCCTAGGCTGGAATCCTATCATTAGAATTGAAGACTGCCATACAAAAATTTCAGAAAAGCAACTGCCAGGAAGAATCTTAAGTTCTTCTTATCTTCCTTCATTATGGACATCTTTTGCACTGAGTTTTGTTACCCAAATATGTGGTGGACTAGGTTATTACTGGCTCCACCTGTACACATTTATCATTCAGAGCTATGGGAAACCAAGTATGTAACTAGGTTTTACAACATCTGTGAGAGTTTCCTTGGCCGATTTTATTTCCTAATCTTCAACAAGGAAGATCCCACATTCTCCCCTGAATCCAAAATCCTCATAGCCACAATGGGAGATTGGTATGTCGGTGAGTCATTCTCCTATATAAAAATCTTTGGTAGCAGTGCTGCTCACATGCTACCTAAGGTGGTGCCTGATAGGTTAGTCCTTGAAGAAATTTCATTTTAGACGGTCACTGAAGGAATTTATAAGAAACGTGTAGCACCCAAGAGTAAATTCTGGCCAAACTTTCCTCTAAGCCTTGGTTCCTTGAGCATACCTACATCTACCCGAGCATCAGAACTCAGTGACCACATAGTGTCACTCAAATTGGTTTTGCTAGTAAAAGGCAGCATGATCCCAAAAGGATTGTTGATTTCCACCTCAAGCAAAATCACTTTAAAATAGGGTACACTCATGAGGAAACCCTAGATGACTTCATCTATCAGGGGGTTGATACATTTTCTAAAGTTTTGGAAAAGGTGAAAAGCAAAGAAGAACAAAGTCATATCCTGCAGTACCAAAAGGAAATCAGGGACAGGGTTTGACATTATAGGGCTATGGAGCTAGACATTCAAGAAAAGGTAATGAAATACAAGTAAGAAAATAAGGCTCTAGTAGCCAAAAATGCACCCATGGAAACCAGTTTAGCTTCGGACAAAGGGAAAGGCCTCATGGAAGACATCCCACAAACTTCTGTCGATCAGCAATTCAAGGATTATTTACATACTTCAGATAAAATCAAACAGAAGTTGAGCAGAATGAATTCAGCATTGGATGCTCAAGAAATTACCACTCCTCGGCCAGCTGAAGCTGATCAAGTTATTACTATTGTTAAGAAGTCTCAATATGAAAAACCTAAATTGAAGATAAACCCTTCAAAAGGTTGAAAGCTTCAGTTTCATCCATCCCTACCTCTATTATAGATTTGACACATTCATAAGAGGATGACAAGAGGATTTCTCCTATGCTTGTTACTATGGAGGTTGGTAATGGTAATGATTTACATGATTTTATCAATGGGAGCAATGGAAAATCTTCATCATCTCCGCCATAATCACAACCTTTTTCCCATCCTGGCCCATATTCCTCTGTGTTACTCCTCTCATGAATCATAGCCTTATCTTCACTATATACTAATTCTACTATGACACCCTTTATGTCTTAGCTTTATCAAGATGCTACATGCCTTCCAGATTCTTTTGCACCTCCATATTCTGCTCATATACCCATTTCATCATCCATTGTACCTCTAGTGTTCAAAATTCTACTGCACATTCCTTATTTAAGCTCAGTATCATACCATGTGCATGAGAAAACCTCAATACTATCACCATCATCACTTAGAGCCACTACCTTGCAAGTTTCATCTATTGAAACTTATGTTACTATCATTTCTTCAACCCCTGAAGTAACTCTTACCCAGAGTGTTACTTCCTCTCCATCCACTTCTCATATTACTATGACCATAACCTCTCACACCACAACTCAAAACTCCTCTCTGATATCCATAGGTATTAATATACCCCCCATTGATGAGATGAGGGATCCGTTCAATGAAGATTTTGTGATATCTCTAGGAGAATATCATTACAGTAAAGCTGATAAATCAGTGGTGAAGAGAGGTAAGAAGATGAGCAGGGATCAGAGTGATATGGACATATATTTTGCAAATGAGGTTGTATGGACCTAATGATCAGGTGACCCACAGGTGGATGCCACAGATGTTGCATCTATTTTAGGAGCTTTTACAGGTGCCAATTTTGATGTTGTTACAACTTTGAAAAGAGAAATTGACAAGCAGAAGGCAGAAATTGTCAGCGTGAAGGAGGAACTGGAATAGCTCAAGAGACAACATGAATGTAGGTATGATGAAATTAAAGTGAATAATGTTGCTCTTCAAGATGATCTACAAAGGGAAAAGACCATTAATGCCACTTTGGTTCAGAAGGTTTCCTTGTTAGAAAAACAATATGAAGATGCAGCTATAAGTGCAGCTTCATCTTCATTTTCTAAATTTTCTCAAGAATAATTTAAAGAGCTGGCTATTTAGACTAATATGGAGCACTATGATTTGTTCTCTGAGTTGTTTAAAACCTTAGATAATATTTTTGAAACTCATATGACTTTTGACAAAAATGTATGTTGTTCTGAAAGATCTAGTTGAAAATAGGCAGCAAGCTTCAAATGCTTATGATGAGATGACAGACTGGCAAAGATACATGTAAGATAAGCCAAATAATTTCACTTTCCTTACTAACTTCCAGTTCAATAAAGTCAGGACTATCTTCAGAGCCTGGGAAGACTTATATGAAACAATTGCTAAAGCCATAAAGAAGGCATAAGCCATTTGCAGCAGAAGGTGGTCTGCAACAGACAACATTATGGATGAATTTTCCTTTCCTGCAATGGTACTTATTGAAAAAGCATGTCCACCAGGACTAATGATTGAGCAAGTGGAGAAGTGAAGAGATGAAGAGGAGGATAATATCAAGAATCTTGACCGTGTCAGCATACATGATGTAGATCAGTTAATTAAACAACCATTCACAGTGGAAGGAAAGATCCACATCTACATTCGATTTTGGCATAAACTGGCTAAAAATGAGATTGAAGATCATAAGTGCAATGCCCAGCTTGGCATTGAATCCACCAGTGATCTTTATATTGAAGAATTGCTACGTATTTGGATAATATGGAGAGATTTCTTGGGATACTAGTTTTGTTTAGGTTTTTGATTCCCTTTAGGGGTAATCCATTCTTTGTAATAATTATTTAAGAAGTTGTTCTTGAATGTATCAAGGAATTTGGACTTTTGGAGGAAGGAAGATTGGTACAGGAGACTGAAAAACAACTCTGTTTTTCCTAAGGTTTATGTAATTTATTAAAAAATTCTGAATAAATACTGTATTGCTATTTCTTATCTCTTGTATTTGATTTGATTGAATTTATTTGGCAAATATAAATTTTCTTCTTCCAAATGATCATATGGTGTTGTGATTAATTTTTAATTGATTAATTTGTTTGCTCATAACTAAGATTTCTCTTTGTTACTAGTTAATACATTGATAGAGCTCTAAGGAATTTATTCTTTAACTGTCTTTATCTATTTCTGCAATTGATTTAACAGTGAACGTTTTGCAGCTTATATGTTGTTTTTTTAATTGACATGTGCACATGTAGGTTACCTTGAATGATTTAATCTGGAGTTGCTTTTATTTTAATTTTATTAAACAACTTTTATTTGAGTGAGAAGTTTGTCATCTCCTTTACATTTTTGTTAAAGTGGTGAATTACTTCTTCGAATACCTCAAGACAGCCTGGAATCAATCCAATATCCTTTTCATAGTAGTATAGATTTAGATCACGTTCCCCTTCCTATTTAGGTTTTCCTTTTCCTTTTCTTTTTTATCACTACCTTGTTTTCCAATCTGGGAAACATATCCTCTATGGATCAAATCCAACCACAAGCCAGCGGAGGCTACAAAAGTATCCATGGGAGATCACTATCCTGAACAAATTGAGGATAAAGCAATACTTGGGTGGGATTGCTTGAAGCCTTTAGCTGGGTTTTCTCTGTGTGTTGTAATACTTAGACACCCTTATCATCCACATACATAGTTGAGGCTTCAAAAAATGGTGCTAGAAGGAGGGCCAACATATCATGCCTAAACAAAACACACAGATGCCTTCTCCAGCAAGATATTCGATTATCACTCGTAGTCGTGCTAGCGCATCTACCTCAGGGGAACAAGTAGCACAAGGTTTAGATGTTGTCCTAGTCACTCCCGCACACGAACAAAGTGCCCCAAGAATTAGATACATTCTTGTATCACCTACTCTAGGACCAATCACAAGTGAATAAATTTTGAAGGGTAGCTATGATAATGTAGCTGATATTAGAAGAAAGTATGATGAAGAATGTCTGACCCATAATATTCCTCGAATCAATAATCAAAACAATCTTAACTCAGGTGATTCAAATGTTGAAAGAAATCAGCCTCTTCCTAGTGAACCATCTACCCCTGGGTTAGATCTAGATTCACTTTTACAGGAGTCATCCACTCCTTGACCTACCATCCAAGTGTTAGTTTTTCATCAAATAAGCTAGCATTATGATCTTAGGATCTTTTCACTGAGAGAATAAGAAGCACAACAATAAAACATAAGCACATCACAAGAGACAAGAGACACAAAGAGTTTTCCTCGTGGAAACTATAAAGGAGAAAACCTCGCAACTTCCTTAGAGATAGAATCAGCACCAAAATAGTAAGAGATCTCCCAAAATAGCAGTAGTCTTCTTCTTCTGTCTAGTCCCGGTATTTCCTTTTTCACTAGTGTGCCACACTTGAGAGAGTGAATGATGTGTGTGATAAATAGAGAGTCTCACTCTCTATTTATATTCTTCCATTCACTTGAAGTGAATTTTCTCACGTAGGCTCAACCTAAAAATTACTTACCCAAGACTACACATTAATTAGTGTATAATAACTCGAGTGCCCCAAAACTGTGGGGACTTACCTAATGACTTGACATGACTTGTTTACATTATAGATCCTCCCGATCAGAACATCGAGGCATGACAACATAACTCAAATACATAATAGAAACATCCCGGAATAAAAATCAGGGTACAATACTTAAGATACATAGAAGAATAAATTCTGAAGTTACATATACATCAACACTCCCTCTTAACTAGGAAGGTATTCTTTTGACACAATTTTCAGCACTGGTCTTTCTTCTCTGTATCAGCTGGATCATCTCGTCTTCAAGTCATCTTCGTCTTCAAGTCATTTTCATCTTCAAGTCATCGTCGGATCTGGATCATCTCTCGATCTAGATCATCAAGGAACATCATCACTGGATCTGGATCATCTCTCGATCTGGATCATCATCACTGGACTGGATCTGGATCATCATCACTAGACTAGATCTGGATCATCATCACTGGATCTGGA
Source organism: Pseudotsuga menziesii (assembly GCA_001517045.1). Classification (NCBI taxonomy): domain Eukaryota; kingdom Viridiplantae; phylum Streptophyta; class Pinopsida; order Pinales; family Pinaceae; genus Pseudotsuga; species Pseudotsuga menziesii. The sequence goes on along the minus strand of LPNX011165729.1, from coordinate 169,949 downwards.
TCATCTCTCGATCTGGATCATCATCACTGGATCTGGATCATCTCTCGATCTGGATCATTACTGCTGGATCATCATTACTGGATCTCGATCATCACTCGATCTGGATCATCCCTGGTGCTATCTCATTATTTTTCTCGTCATAGGAATTTCTACAGAGCCAGTCCTTTTTCATACTAGATGTATCATCTTAGAGCTGGTCCTTTTTCATACCAGATGAGGTAGCTACACAGAGCTAGTCCTTTTTCAATCTAGATGAGTCTTCCCAGAGCTAGTCCTTTTTCAAACTAGATGAGGCATCTTCAGAGCTGGTCCTTTTTCAAACCAGATGAGGCATCACAGAGCTGGTCCTTTTTCAAACCAGATGTGGCATCTACTTCATAGCTAGTCCTTTTTCAAACTAGATGAGTCTTCCCAGAGCTAGTCCTTTTTCAAACTAGATGAGGCATCTTCAGAGCTGGTCCTTTTTCAAACCAGATGAGGCATCACAGAGCTGATCCTTTTTCAAACCAGATGTGGCATCTACTTCAGAGCTATTCCTTTTTCAAACTAGATGAGTCTTCACAGAGCTAGCCCTTTTTCATGCTGGATGTGGCATCCTGACAATGGAAGGAACCAATCCTCTCACCATGTCACTGCCCTTACATCCTACCATGGAAGGAACCAATCCTCTCACCATGTCGGAATGGCACTGCACTTGACCTGCTCATCGGAATGGCCAACACTCACATCTTACATGGAAGAAACTTAATCCTTTAGCCATGAACAGAATGGTTCAGCCCTTACATCTGATCAAGTGGGAACACATCCCTCTATCACATCAAAATGGCTACTCAGTCCTACACTGAGTGTTCCTGGTAACTGACTAGGTGCCTCCATTCCTAGAATGGCAATTTCCCTTACATCTGTCCTACTCGACAGAATGGCTAGCACTCACATCTGACATGAAAGGGAGCAACCCTATCATCATGACAGAATGGCTCAGCCCTTACATCTGACCATGGAAGGAACCAATCCTCTCACCATGTCAGAATGGCTATGGATATCATCACTTTCTCTAGGAGGAAGCCTCGATCTGGAGAACACCAAGTCTCTCTCTAAAGTACTCGAACTTTAGCCTAGCCAATGGCTTCGTCAATACATCAGCTATCTGTTCCTCTGTCGCAACATACAGGAGCTTCACTGTTCCTCTCTGCATAATATCCCTGATATAGTGATACTTGATCTCGATATGCTTTGACTTGTCATGAAACACTGGATTCTCTGACAACTTCATGCAACTCTGGTTGTCATAATGTATACAAGTAGCATCCAACTGGAGATCAAATATATTAGATAGTAGCTTCCGTAGCCTTACTGCCTCACAACTAGTTGAACAAGCTGTGACATACTCTGCTTCAGCTGTACTCAGTGCCACACAGGATTACTTCCTGCTAAACCAAGAGATCACACCTGATCCCATACTGAAGCAACATCTTGAAGTGCTCTTCCTGTCAATGGCACTACCTACCCAATCTGAATCAACATAATCCTCTAGGTTAATATTCTGATTCGCATCGTACTTGAGCCCATAATCAATTGTACCCTTCAGGTACCTTAGAATATGCTTTGCAGCAATCAAGTGAACACTTCTCGGATCTATCAAGTACTGGCTCAAGGTGTTCACAACAAAGAAAATACCTGGTCTCGTGTTTGTCAGGTACATCAATGACCCAATCATCTGACGATACATCATAGAATCAACCGACTCTGACGAGGTATCACTCAATAGCTTCAGGTTCGATGCCATAGGTGTGGCCATTGCCTTGCAGTCCATCATCCCAAACCTCTTCAGGATCTCTACTGCATACTTCCCTTGTCCAAGGAAGATTCCATCTATACTTTGCCACACCTCCATACCTAGAAAGTAATGCATCATTCCCAAGTCCTTCATCTCGAACTCAGCAGTAAGATTTCTCTTCGTATTAGCAATCAACCCATCTGTACCTGTCACAAATAGATCATCTACATATAGTAGGAGCATCACTAGGTTGCCATATTCAACCTTGTAGTAAAGGTTGGAATCCGCTTTACTCTTGGTAAAGCCCAAACTGGATAGAAATCTGTCAATTCTATCGTACCAAGTCCTGGGTGCCTGTTTCAAACCATACAAGGCTTTCTTCAATCTGCATACATGAGACTCTCTATCATGTGTCTCAAAACCGAGTGGCTGTTCTACATACACTTCCTCTTCCACTATACCATTCAAGAAAGCAGTCTTGACATCCATCTGGTGTATCTTCCATTTCATCACTGCAGCTAGAGCAAGTACTGATCTGATGGAAGTGTATCTGGCTACAGGTGCAAAATTTCCTTCATAGTCTACTCCCTATTTCTGAGAGAATCCTCGAGCTACAAATCTCTCCTTATACTTTTCAATGCTACCATCTGCAGCATGCTTGATCTTGTAGATCCATTTGGAAGTGACAACTGACTTCCCTTTTGGTCTTGGGACAATATCCCAAACATCATTCTTCATCATCGATTGATATTCTTCGATCATAGCATCCTTCCATTCTTTCTATTCTACTGCTTCTTCCTAACTGGAAGGTTCTTTATCAATAAAATCACATAGTAAAGCTACATACCAGGAATTAGATCTGGTCCTCTTTCTTTCTCTGTGATTCTCTTTTGGAGCTCCATATATTTCTGTACCTTGGATAAGTTCACGTACCCATGCAGGTTTCCTCTTATGAGGATTCTTCTCCAGATATGGATCTACAGGTATTTGTGGTTCCTCGAACTCTCGATCTTCTTCTTGAGCTTCTTCATTCATGATTGTATCACAAATCCTGGGTGCTTTTGCTTCTGCTTCTTCAGGTTCTTCAGTAGGTCTCTTTCTGGATTTGATGTAAGCTGTGTCTTCATCAAATGTTACATCCCTACTGACGTCAATCTTCTTGTATCCTGGGAAGTAGATTCTATAATCCTTCGAGCTTTCAGAGTATCCCACAAATATGCCCTTCTTTCCTAAAGGATCCAGTTTTGTTCTCTTCTCCTTTGGAATGTGGATGTACATAGGACAGCTGAATATTCTGAGATGGTTGACTTTTGGTTTCTTGCCGGAGAAGACTTCTTCAAGAGTCTTGTTTTTGAGTACTCTATGTGGAGTACAGTTCTATACATACACTGCTGTTCTAGCAGCTTCAGCCCAAAGATGCATAGGTAGATCTTGATCATGAAGCATAGCTCTTGCAGCTTCCATGATAGTTCTGTTCTTCCATTCTGCAACCCCATTCTATTGTCGATTATAAGGAGGTGACAACTCCCTCTTAATCCCTGATTCTCTACATAGCTCTTTGAATTCATTCGAAGTGAATTCTCCACCATTATCTGATCGAATGGTCTTGATCTTCTTTTCACTATGGTTCTCGATCAAGGCTTTGAATTCCTTGAACTTGCTGAACACTTCATCTTTGTTTTTCATAAAGTAAATCCATGTCTTTCTAGAAAAATCATCAATAAAGGAAACATAGTATGCATACCCGCTTAGTGAGTTTGATGACATAGGACCGCATACATCGAAATGGATGATTTCTAGAATACCTTTGGCTTTGCTTTCACTGCTAGGAAATGTCTTCTTTGTATTCTTCCCTTTCGCACATCCTTTGCAAACTCCATCATGGTTTGCTTGGAATTCTGGAAGTCCTTCAACAGCTTTGCTTGCAATAGGTAGTGCTCTGTAATGCACATGTGCAAGCCTTCTATGCCAAAGTTCATTTGGCTCTACCATGTCATGGATAAAGGATTGTTTTGGATGGCCCTTCAATTTGTACAAGCCTCCTTCTTGTTCTCCAATTACTATTGCATCATCGATTGTCTTTCCTTTTGGCCACATGATGACTTGATCATCTATGAATGCATCCCGCATTCCTTTTGCATCCAATGCTGAAATAGATAGAAGGTTCTTCTTGAGTCCTGGAACAAACAATACTTATTTCATTGTTAGAGACTTACCAGAGTCTAGCTTGGATGAAGATTCCCCACTACCTTTTATTGGATATTGGTAGTCATCTCCTAGTTTCACCTTGTGAGGTGATTCATGTTCTGACAGTTTTACAAAATATTCCTTGAATCCCGTCATATGTTTGGAAGCCCCACTGTCTATAAGCCAATCATCACTTCCATGAGTAATGTTACCTGTGAGAGCTGATATCAGAACATATTCATCCTCGCTTGAATAATCTTCACTTTCATATCTGGATCTCTTCTTGGAAGGTTCATCATCCTCTGCAGCATGAGCATGATGTCTTCTTTTGTTCCCCTTCTTCTTATGAGAGTGGCTCTTGTTTTTAGGATAGTCTTTTGCAAAGTGTCCTATCTCATCACATGTATAACATCTTAATTTTGATATATCCTTTCTGAGATGAGAATCCTTACCTTTGGAGTAATGAGGTCTTCTTCTGCTTTTCTTGGAGTGGGCTGTAAGGGCTTGGTCTTCACTTCCCATCTTCTCTTCTCGAGCTGCTATCTGTGCTTCTTCTTGAGAACATTCTTCCCATAGTCTGCTGAATTTGACTAGCTTCTTATTTGCATAGATACCTTGAATAAAAGCATCCCATGACCTAGGAAGGCCATTCAAGGTAGTCATCACAATCTCCGCATTTTCCACTTCTTCATCAACTGCTTCTAGTTGCTCTTTTATTTGAGAAACCCTTGTGAAGTAGGACTGGATAGTTTCTGAATTCTGAATCTTCATATTCTTCAATTGGTTCCTCAGGGTCATCTTCCGATTGATGTTCTTTCCTTTAAACAATTTGGTTAGGGCATCAAACATAGCTTTAGGTGTCTTGAGAGAGGACACCTGTGGGATGAGATGATCCTTAATAGAATCAGTAATGATCCTCTTTGCCATAACCATATTTTTCTTATGTAAGGAATTTTCCTCATCTCCCTCTGGAACTGGAACCTCCTCATGAATGTAGGAGTCTAGTTCATTCTCTTCCAGGACCAGGGAGATCCTATAATTCTAGGCTCGGAATTTATCAGCCCCCTCAAGCTTTTCATCAAGCTTGGTATGATGAGACATCTTAAATGAGAACCTCAAATGGAAGTACAAAGGATTTTAGATCTTACCAGGTTCAAGATGTCGGATCTGAAACTTGAGCTGAAATCCTGCAGAGCTGGATTAGGAGCAACTAGGGTTTTGCTTTTCCAAAGTTCTGTCCACCCAAATTCCTTCAAATTTTATTGTAAATTCGATTTTGGGGAGGAGATCAATCCAGGCCTGGGCTCACTGAAAAATTCCTCTTCTATAAAAAGCCCTAATTTCCGACCCTAGTGACAGGTCCAAAACTGAAAAACCTCAGAATTGGATTCTGTTTCGACAGAAAGATACGCCCTAAGGAGGAGAGTTGTTCCACCTTACTTTTTCTAAAAATCCATGGAGAAAATTCCACAAACTAGGAATCCCTAGTTCCCGTAGATGCACAGTGTCTTCTTCTCAGGTTAGCTCTGATCCCATGTTAGTTTTTCATCAAATAAGCTATCATTATGATCTTAGGATCTTTTCACTGAGAGAATAACAAGCACATTAATAAAACATAAGCACATCAAAAGAGACAAGAGACACAAAGAGTTTTCCTCGGAGAAACCATAAAGGAGAAAACCCTGGAACTTCCTTAGAGATAGAATCAGCACCAAAATAGTAAGAGATCTCCCAAAACAGTAGTAGTCTTCTTCTTCTGTCTAGTCCCAGTATTTCCTTCTTCACTAGTGCGCCACACTTGAGAGAGTGAATGATGTGTGTGATAAATAGAGAGTCTCACTCTCTATTTATATTCTTCCTTTCACTTGAAGTGCATTTTCTCATGTAGGCTCAGCCTAACAATTACTTACCTGAGCCTACACCTTAATTAGTGTATAATAACTCGAGTGCCCCAAAACTGTGGGGACTTACCTAATGACTTGACATGACTTGTTTACATTATAGATCCTCCCAATCAGGACATCGAGGCATGACAACATAACTCAAATACATAATAGAAACATCTTGGAATAAACATCGGGGTACAATACATAAGATACATAGAAGAATACATTCTGAAGTTACATATACGTCAACACCAAGCAGTAGGACCACCACCATCTCCTCCCTCTTCCTCATCTTCTTCAGACAAATCGTATGATTCTGAATCTTCGGCCTCATCATAGGAATCTATTCCTATGGCTAACAAAAGACATAATAGACCTTGGATGGATGGAGATGCCATCTCTGTTTTAAGTGATCAACACATATTTCCTAAAAACCTTGAGAAGTGGCTTCCAAAATTTAATCTAGATGACAAATTTCCTGTGGAAAACCACATGTAATCCTTCATGCAAGCCATTATACTTAGGAACTTCATATATGAAGACATGGTTTGCAGACTATTCCCTTACACCTTCGAGGGAAAAGGTTCTACCTCATACTTTTCCTTAGAAGCTAGTTCCATTCCATCTTAGGATGTGTTCTCTAAACTCTTCACTCAAAAATTTGGGGATGACAAAACCCTAGAGGTGTTTGTCATAGAGCTTTCTTCCATGAAAACTAAGGGTAAAGAAAGAGTCAAAGATTACAAAAACCAGTTTTCATATTTAAAGAATAGGATCCCAAGTATAGTACTCCCTTTTGAGGAGTTATTGGAAGCATACTACATTAAGGGTCTTCTGACCCAAATAGCCATGTGGGTGAAAAGAGCTTGTAAGGAGTCCTTGCAAGATGCTTTCTTTGAAGCAATACAAGCTGAAAGGGACATGTTCTATCTCAAGGAAAACCCTGACGCCACAGCCAAACAAGCGTTTACCTCATGTAGGAAGACTGACAGTTCTCCTAAACCCCCTACTACCAGTCAATATCCGTTCGACATGAGCGAAGTGAAGAATATCCTCTAAATAATGTATAATGAGATGGTAGATCTAAATAAGACAAACAATGAAAATCAATCCAATAATAGAGGATTTAACAGGCCACCTTTTAGGAGGCCCACCAAACCTCCTCAGAATCCACCATCTCCAAATCCTAGTGAGGGATTCACCTTACAAGAGATCTTATCTATATTGAAAGCCTTAGCTGCAGGAACACTAGACATTTCTGAGTCCTCTGAAGATCAGTCCACTCAAGATTCACAACTTCCCCAAGAGGAAGAAGAAGATGACCAACATGTTAGCACAGTGAGTTTCTTTTCAGAAGAAGAGGAAGAAGGACCCGACACAATTTTTAACGTACAACACACACATAATAATAGGTCTAAAGGGACACCTCCATAGGATTCATCTTCTTTGAAACAAGCCCCTAGAAACGGTAAGACTCACGCTCAGAAAGACACCCTCATTCCTAAGCCAGAATACAATTTAGCTGAGGATCTTAAAATGGTCAAGGAAAACATATCTTTACTCAATCTTCTTAAAATCCCTTCCATAAGGGATTCCTTACCCGAAAGCATGATAATCAAACTACCTAGAGAAACTCAAAATAACAACCTTGACTCTTCCTGCCGATGAAACCATCCAAATCCTGGAAGCAAGGGCACTGCACCCTTCTTACTTACCTTTGAAATATTTAACAAGAATGTACATAATTTCATGGTAGACTCAGGTGCACCGTCCAATGTCATGGCACTTTCTGTGTGAAAAAATCTAAATGCTACATGGGAGACCTGTCTGATCCAAATCATGCAATTAGATAGATCCAAGGTTAAAGTTGTAGGGAGACTAAGGAACGTTCCTCTCAGGTTAGCTGCAGATCCCCAGATCCATCGGACTATTGATATTGTAATTCCAGATATTCCAGAGACTTACAGTATGTGGCTGAGTCAGGATTGGTCAGAAAAACTGAAAGGTTACTTTGCTACTGATTAGTCTCACCTATGGCTACCCCTTAACTGGTAGACTAACAAACTCAAAGTTGACAGAGAATCATTCATGAAAAAAACTGTAACTGATCTCGATGGTTCCAATGAATCTGTCTCATTTTTCGATAATCAAATTGAACATTTCACATTTGACACCTTCTTTGGAGACCTACCTGATGATGTTTCACCAACAAAGAATGTACATAAATAGTCTCAGATAACTCATCTCACATCTATCCCATTCTCCAGCACTGTTGTTCATAATGTATATAATGTAATTACTAACTTCAGAATAGATTTTATTGTTTGGACTTTGTTTTTTGATGGCTCCAAGTCCAAGGAAGGAGTAGGCATGGGATGTGTCCTTATTGATCCTAAAGGGATCAAAACAATGATCGCATGCAGATTGGAATTTGAATGTACCAATAATGTTGTTGAATACGAGGCATTAGTCCAAAAACTCAGGAAAGCTATTGATATGGGAATGAAAGTAATTGAATGCGTAGGGGACTTAGAAATCATAGTGAAATAGGTATGTAATCAAATACATTGTTTGTCTCAATTCTTAGTCAATTACTAGATATTGATCAGGGATATGACTAATTCCTTTTCGGCATTTAACATCAATTCCATTCCTAGATCACAAAACTTTGATGCATATTTGCTAGCCAATACTGCATCCAGACTAATCCCTCCCAAAAGTTTGTCTCCACAAACTTTTTCTATTGAATTGATGTACATGCCTTCAATTCCAGACAACATCACAAATTGGAAAGTGTTCGATGATGACCAGCAAATACTAGACTTCCTTTCAACTCAAGACACCTTCGCAGGTATGGCTATTGATGAAGCCGATCATGAGAATTCTTTATCCGACCCTTCCAATATCATCCCCAAGTCTATCATCAGTTTAGAAAATTTCTATGATTTACAAGATAAATTTAGACAAACCACCAACTGCAAGACCGAGAGCTCAAATATGAATTACACACCTATCAATCTGGGAATAGAGCATGAACCTCGATTTATCAATCTCGGAATACATTGTTCCCATGATGAAAGAAGAGGTTTTATTAAAATATGCAGGGAATTTAAAGAAATTTTTTCCTAGACATACGATGAACTCAGGACTTTTGACACTACTTTCATGCATCATAACATCCCCATGAAACCTGAGGTAAATCCATATCAGCAGAAATTGAGGAAAATGTACCCCAGTCTAGAGCCTTCTATCAAGAAAGAACTAGATAATCTGCTCTCGTGTAGGATCATATTTCTCGTTAGAAACACATGGTGGATAGCTAATTTGGTACCTTTTCGCAAGAAGAATGGGGAAATCAGACTTTGCGTAGACTTCAAAAACCTGACCCGAGCCTATGAGAAAGACAACTGTCATGTTCCTCCGATGGAGCAGATCCTCCAAAAAGTAGCCGGATCGGAGATGTTTTCACTGTTAGATGGTTTTTCAGGCTACAACCAAGTCCTGGTTGCACCCGGTGATCAACTTAAAACTACCTTCAGTACCCCTTGGGGAACATGCGCATATAGACAAATGCCATTTGGACTAATAAATGCAGGAGCTACGTACTCGAGAGATATGGACATAGCTTTCAAGGGACTAATCCATAATTTTGTCATTGTCTATTTAGATGATGTAACCATTTACTCTAAAAAATGACAAGATCATTTGTCTGCTTTGAAACAGGTATTCGAAAGATGTAGGAAATTTTTAATTTTCCTCAATCCCAAGAAGTCCATGTTTGCGGTAACAGAAGGTAATTTTTTTGGGTTTCATCGTCTCAAAATAAGGTATGATCATTGATCCAGAACACACTAAAGCAATCTCCAATATTGGCCTCCCTAACTCTTGAAAGGAAATGCAGTCATTCTTGGGTAAGATCAATTTTGTTCGTAGGTTTATTCCAAATATTTCTCAAGTTGTTAAAGCCCTACAATTTCTAGTAAAAAAGGATGTACCATTTAAGTGGTCTGATGAAAAGAAGAATGCATTTACTAAAATTCGGAAATCTATAACAGAAGCACCTACTCTCATTTCTCTAGTTTTTAGTAAATATTTTATACTTTATACTTTTGCTACTGATTTTTCCTATGTAGCTATCCTAACACAGAAAAATCATGAGGACACTGAGATCCCCATTTATTTTTTGAGTTTGACATTCAAAGGAGATGAACTAAATTATTCCCAAGTTGACAAACATGCCTACATAGTATATAAACTAGTAAAACATTACAGGCCTTATCTTTTGAAGTCAAGGACTAAGGTGATTGTCCCTTATGTGGTCGTTCGCAATGTCCTCGTCCAAAAGGACTTGGGAGAAAAAATAGATCACTGGATGACCACCCTTCAAGAATATGATCTAGAGATCAATCCTGTGAATATTGTCAGAGGGCAATGTTTGTGTCAGCTCACTTCCCAGTCAAATGATCCTGAACATCAACACACTGATTGGGAACATGAAGAGGCTACTACTACAGGTTTTGTTAATGCACTTGAAACTGTGGTATCTGACTAGTATGGCCACATCAAGTTCTTTGTTCATAATTGGTTTGCTCCCGAAACCCTTGATCCTATAAAATGTAGAGAATTAAGGCTGAAATCATCCCCTTATCAAATTATTGATAATGTTATGTTTAGAAAGAATTATGATGGAGTTTTTCTTAGATGCCTGGAAAAGGACCAAACTAATGACTTCCTTTCTCAATTTCATGCAGGACCTATAGGTGGGAATTTCTTAGGTGATACAACAGCTCAAAAAATCATTAGGGTAGGATACTATTGGCCTACCCTATTTAGGGATGCCCATGCATATGTCAGAAGATGTGAGCCTTGCGAGAAGTGTGCTGGGAAAGTCAAGGAACATGCCTTCCCTTTGCAGCTAGTAGCAATCCAATTCCCATTTCAACAGTGGGGATTGGATATTGTCAGACCTTTCAAACCCGTATCCTCTTTACACCATAAATACATCTTGAGAACCACTAATTATTTTACAAGTCGGGTCGAAGCAGTCCCTTTAAGATTGTGTAACACAAACCAGGTAATTTCCTTCCTTTAAAATCAGATAATCACTAGGTTTGGAACCCCTGAGTATATTTTTTTTGATAATTTGTCATACTTCCAATTCATTGACCTGACCAGCTATGCCCTTGAAAAGGGGATCAAGGTTAAGTTTTCTGCTAATTACTATCCTCAGGGCAACGGGATTGCAGAATCCTCAAATAAGAACTTGATAAGCATCCTAAAAAATATAGTGGCTTCACATCATAAAAACTGGCATACCTAACTTTATAATGCTCTTTGGGAAGATCGAATCACCCCAAATAAAGCCATTGGTAACTCCCCTTATTTCCTTGTTTATGGAAAGGAAGCAATTCTACCAGCTAATCTAACCATCCCTTCATTGCAGTTGGCCCAATCCATCCAAGAGAATGATTCTTCCCCATTACAATAGCGGATTGATTCTCTTGTCAAGCTAGAAGAGGATAGAGAGAAGGCCAAAAAAATACTCTACCAACATCAACAGCTGGTGAAGAAATGGTTTGACGAGAGGTCCTCCTCTGATAGAGACTTCTTAGTGGGAGATTTAGTGTTGAGATGGGACAAACAACACAAAGACAATAAGGAGTATACCAAGTTTCAACGCCTTTGGGTAGGACCATTCATTGTTACATAAAATATTGGTCCTAGTACACTTCAGTTACAAATACTGGAAGGGGTCGTTGACACCTATCCAGTGAATGTTTTCTTGCTCAAGAAGTATTTTTCTTGAAAAGAGTCTTCAAACCTATACATAGGTTTGGTGTGTTATTTCCATTTCTATTTGATGAGTATTTTCTTGATATTGGTGAGCTTTTGGTAATCTCTACACATATGGTAATGATGGGAAATCCATTTTTCTCAACATTCAATGCTCTTAACCCAAGTAAATCCTGTCAGTTCCCATTTTCCCTAATTTTTATTAGGATCTATTATATGTATGATAACCATAATTGCAAAATTTTATCTTAATACACTGTCATCTAGGTTAATATATTCAACATGCTTTACCCTGATCATGGGAGAAAAGGTTCATCTTGTTTAAGGTCTCATTAGAGCACTGCAGCAGATCTTTACAACTTGGTCAGTCTTACTCTTTTGGAATTCAATCATGGCCATATATTTTATTATGTGGAGTGCAATATTAGGGGTTTCATCTCGATCCAGCCACCATTAGGTTCATAGGTGCTTAGTGGAATGACATCTTTTCCATATAATATGGGGAGGTGGCTTCCAGTTTTCTAGAAGATAGGAGATCCTATCACAGGTCGACTCAGTCATGATCTATAGAGCATCATCGAGTAACGCTACCTCCAAATGGTTCCCAAGCCATGGTAGTGTCTTGTAATCCATATAGAAAATAAAAACCAAGTCATTCCCAAAAGAGAGAGTATTTTGTATCAGGACAAGGGGTTCCTATATAAGGCCATCCTTACTATGATCATGGGTTTGATTTTGGACTGAAACTATCACCAGATGGTTCCCAAGCCATTCTAGTTGCTTTCAGCCATATAGCTGGAAGAAAATAGTTCTCCTTACCGAGCTAGCTTGTTGAGTTTCCAGGTCAGGTTTGTGATGGAACCGATCACCAGAGCATGGGGCAGTGGTCCTATGTCAATGTAATCTTGTTGTTTATAAAAAAAATAAAAAATTATGGTTCTAGTGGCCTATGTGTGAAAATCCAAAATGGTCAAGGTCTGATCCCAGGTTCAAATTAAACTGCGTGCCTATGTCAGCCTAATTCTGAGTGATCCCAATCCTCCAATTCCATCTAAATCAGAGTTTCATTATCTTTAAAATGACCATGGATGGAAGTGCATTAATCATTTTGATAAGTCTTTATTGGTTTCATTCTTATATTAACATTTCTTGAAAGTTAATCCTTTGTCTACTAACACGTTTGATTGGAAAAGGTTATTGTTTTGCAGATATAAATTCATTAGAGGAAATTTGAGGTCTAAAATGGGACTCCTAAGGAAAATAATAAAATAATAGTTGTTAATTTTGGAGGAAGAATGAAAAAAGCTACTTTTTGTGTTTGTATTTTCGACATATCTCCCTGTGTTTTTACTCAAATTTTGAGCAGGAGATATTGTTGGATGTGTAATTTAATTCCACATCCAATTAGTACCCACACTGCATACTTTTTATGGACCCCTCTACCCCAAAAACAAGAAATACTTGAAAAGGCATGATGATGACATCATCATCACATTTTTTTCAGGTATTTCTTGTTTTTAGGGTAGCGGTGTCCATCAAAAGTATACAGTGTGGGTAATTGTTGGATGCAAAGTTAAATTTCACATCCAATGAGCTCTCCCACTTGAAATTTGAGTAAAAACACAGGGAGATATGTCGAAAATATGAACAAAAAATGTAGTTTTCTTTTATGACAAATATGTGAATTCAACCATTATGGTTGACTCATGTTATTGAAATTCTATTGGTTCTTGAATTCCAAGTCACAAAATTTATTGTTGGTGCATTTTCTTATAAGGCCCATTTTAGACCCCAAATTTCCTCTAATGGTTCTTCCAGCTAGTCGCCATATTTTGTAGGTACAACAGATCCCATGTTTTTCTCGCATAGGAGCCCAATAAGACATACAAAGGTAATTTGCTAGAATCCTTTGTAACTTCTATTGGCTTCTATTACATTTTTCTTGAACTATGGGATTCCCTAACTTGACAAAAAATCCCAAAAATCCATGCTTGGTTTGTGTGATTTTAAAGTATGGAAAGTTAGTTTTTGCTTGGATTGATTTTCGACTCCGCAACCCACAACCCGCAAGTTGCGGAATGCAGGATTTTTAAAGTCAAATGATTCAAATGTTCTTATCCCACAAATGCAGAATGCGGGATGCAAAATATATTTTATAGTTATGATTTGGGAAACTCGCAACCCGCATCTTGCAGAAATGCGGTATGCAGGGAGCGGGCTGTCGTTTGTTATATTATTTGTCTTGTGTGTTTCTACAACTCGCATCTTGAAAAATGCGAAATGTGGGATGCAGAGAGGATTGAATAAAATTTTGTTGTTTTATGATTCTACACCCTACATCATGCAGGATGTAGAATGATTAATAAAATTTTGATTGTACATTTTAATCTCGCACCCACAAAATCTAATCTCGACGGTTGTTTTCATCCTCATCCTATGACCTGAATCATTTCCCACGAAGTATTTATATGTTGGTATTATTCATGATTTCTTCACTATTTTTACTGCTGTAATTTGCGGCTCTATGTGAATTTACCTTCATATTTTACCAAGCTATTTTGCCAATATTCACTCTGGTTTCAGGTTGGTTATCAAGTCCCCTTTTCAAATTCAAATTGTATACTATTGTTTCTTCATAAATTAGTTTTAATTTCTGGTTCACACACTCAACTAAACTTGGAAACATCCAAAACACCCCAACTTGCCTGGAGCAAAAACATCCAAAAAGACATGCTTACCAAAGACCCCAATTTCGGTGTCTTCTCCGATACCAGTGGCCGGGTCAGCAAAACCTGCCAATTGGATTGGTCCCGATGCTACTCCATTTTTTACAACAATGACCTTTTAGACCTTTAGGATGATTGAATCATTTATGAGAGAATTAGGGATTCTGGCATCCACATGATTGTTACAAGATCAAATGTCCTCCCATATAATGATGCAGTTAGATGGATTATTGACCATGCTAATCTGAAAGACCGTTCCTTTAACACTAGCAGTGGATTGCAACTAGCCAATTTATGTTCTGAGACCTTTGTGAAAATTTATGCCCTCAAACCTTTTAGGAAGATCCTTAATGCATATTTTGTTAAAGCTGCCAAGTCTAGGTTCAATTTTGACCAAATGCTGAAATCCTAGGTGGTTGAACCACACAAGTTTTCCTTGAGAAAAGATGAACTTTACTCCATTGAATGGTTCAAGGAAACTTATTCCCTTCTCGCAGCAATGCTATATAGGCTCTACGATCTTCCCAATTATTCTCACTTCAAGGAAGAATGGCCCCCCATTGCCCACCATGTCATAACTATAGGCGAATCCCTCCCCTGGGCTACAATTTTGTCATTATAACTGAAGACTACCATACAGGAACTCTAGAAAGCAACTGCCAGGAAGAATCCCAACTTCCTCTTATCATCCTTAATTATGGATATCTTTTGTGTTGAGTTCCGTTACCCAAATATGGGGTGGAATTGGGTATTACCATCTCCACCTGTACACATTTATCATTCGAAGCTGTGGGACACCAATTATATAACCAGGTTTTACGACATCTATGTGAGTTTCCTCAGCCGGGTTTATTTCCTAATATTCAACAAGGAAGCTCCCGCATTCTTCCCTGAAGCCAAAAACCTCATAGCCACAATGGAAGATTGGTACGTCGGTGAGTCATTCACCTATATCAGAATCTTTGGTAGCAATGCTGCTCACATGTTGGCTAAGGTGGTGCTTGACAGGTTAGTCCTTGAATAAATTTCATTCCAGACAGTCACTGAAGGAATTTATAAGAAATGTGCAGCACCCAAGAGGAAAGTCTGGCAAAAATTTCCTCTAATGCTTGGTTCCTTGAGCATACGTACTTCTACCTAGGCGTTAGAACTCAGTGACCACATAATGTCACTCAAACTAGGTTTTTCTAGTAAAAGGAAGCATGATCCCAAGGGGATTGTTGATTTCTACCTCAAGCATAATCACTTTAAAATAGGGTACACTCATGAGGAAACCCTAGATGACTTCATCTATTAGGGGTTGATACATTTATGTAGTTTTGGCAAAGTCTAAAAGCAAATAAGAACAAATTCATATCCTGCAGTACCAAAAGGAAATCAGGGACATGGTTCGACATTACAGGACCATGGAGATGGACATTCAAGAAAAGGTAATGAAAGATAGGGAATAAAAGGAGGTTGTAGTAGCCAAAAATGCACCCATGGAAACCAGTTCAGCTTTGGACAAAGGCAAAGGCCTCATGGAAGACATCCCACAAACTTTCGTTGATTAGTAGGTCAAGGCTTATTTACATACTTTAGAGAAGATCAAACAGAAGCTGAGTAGAATGACTTCAGCACTGGATACTCAAGAAATTACCACTCTTCAGCCAGTGGAAGTTGCTCAGGTTATTACTGTTGTTAAGAAGGCTCAATCTAAACAAACCTATATTGAAGAGAAACCTTTCAAAATGTTGAAGGATTTAGTTTCATCCATCCCTGCCTCTATTATAGATTTGACACATTTAGAAGAGGAGGGCGAGAGGATTTCTTCTGTTATTGTTACTGTGGAGGTTGGTAATGGTAATGATTTACATGATTTTATCAATGGAAGTAATGGAAAATATTCATCACCTCCCCCACAACCACAACCTTCTTGCCAACCTGGCCCATCTTCCTCTGCGTTACTCCTCTCTTCAATCATAGCCTTATCTTCATTATCTAGTGGTTCTAGTGTGACACCCTTTATGTATCAGCTTTATCAATATGCTACATGCCTTCCAGATTCTGTTACACCTCCAAATTTAGCTCATATGCCCATTTCATCATCCATTGTACCTCCAGTCTTTGAAATTCCACTGCATATTCCTTCTTTAATCTCATTATCATCCCCTGTGTATGAGAAAACCTCAACACTGTCACCATCATCACTCAGATCCACTACCCTACAAGTTTCATCTATTGAAACTTCTGTTCTTGACATTTCTTCAACCCCTAAAGTAACTCTTACCTAGATTGTTAGATCCTCTCCATTCACTTCTCATATTACTATGGCCATACCCTCTCACACCACAAATCAAACCTCCTCTCTAATATCCAGAGGTATTAATATACCCACCATTGATGAGATGAGGGATGAGTTCAATGAATATTTTGTGATATCTCTGGGAGAATATCGTTACAGTAAAGTTGATAAATCAATGGTGAATAGGGGTAAGAAGAGGAGAACAGATCGAAGTGATATAAACATATATTTTGCAAATGAGTTTGTATGGACCCAACGATCAGGTGACCCACAGGTGGATTCCACAGATGATGCATCTATTTTAGGAGCTTTTACAGGTGCCAATTTTGATGTTGTTAACACTTTGAATAGAGAATTTGACAAGCAGAAGGCAGAAATTGTCAGCCTAAAGGAGGAACCGGAACAGATCAAGAGGCAACATGAATATAGGTATGATGAACTTCAAGTTAAGAATGATGCTCTTCAATATGAGCTATAGAGGGAAAATACCATTAATTCCACTTTGGTTCAGAAGGTTTCCTTGTTAGAAAAAAAATATGAAGATGCGACTGCAAGTGTAGCTTCATCTTCATTTTCTAAATTTTCTCAAGAAGAATTTAAAGAGATGGCTATTTGGACTAACAAGGAGCACCATTATTTGGTTTGTGAGTTGTTTAAAACATTAGATAATATTTTTGAAACTCATATGACTTTTGAAAAAATGTCTATTGTTCTGGAAGATCTAGTTGAAAAGAGGAAGCAAGCTTCAAAGGCATATGATGAGGTCAGAGACTGGAAAAGATACATGAAAGATAAGCCAGATAATGTCACTTTCCTTACTAACTTCCAGTTCAAGAAAGTCAGGACTATCTTAGGATCCTAGGGAGACTTAGATGAAACAATTGCTAGGCCATAAAGAAGGAACAAGCAATTTGCAGCAGAAGGTGGTATGCAACAAACAACGTTATGGATGAATTATCCTTTCTTCCAATGGTACTTATTGAAAAAGCATGTCCACCAGGACTGATGATTGAGAAAGTGGAGCAGCAAGGAGATGAAGAGGAGGAGAATATCAAGAAGCTTGACCATGTTAGCATACATGATGTAGATCAATTAATCAAATGACCATTTACACTGGAAGGAAAGATCTGCATCTACATTCGATTTTGGCATAAACTGGCTAAAAATGAGATTGAATATCATAAGTGAAATGCCCAGCTTGCCGTTGAATCCACCAGTTATCCTAATATTGAGGAATTGCTACGTATTTGGAGAATATGGAGATATTTCTTGGGATACTAGCTTTGTTTAGGTTTTTGATCCCCTTTAGGGGGGAATCCATTCTTTGTAATAATTATTTAAGAAGTTTTTCTCAAATGTATCAAGGACTTTGGACTTTTGGAGGAAGGAATATTGGTACATAAGACTGAAAAACACCTCTATTTTTTCTAAGGTTTATATAATTTATTACAAAATTCAGAATAAATACAGTATTGTTGTTTCTTATCTCTTGTATTTGATTTGATTGAATTTCTTTGACAGATCTCAATTTTCTTATTCCAAATGATCAGATGGTTCTGTGATTCATTTCTAATTGATTAATGTGTTTGCTCATAACTGAGATTTATCTTTGTTATTGGTTAATACATTGATAGAGCTCTAAGGAATTTATTCTTTAAGTGTCTTTATCTATTTCTACAAATGATTTAATAGTGAAGTTTTGCATCTTATATGTTGGTTTTCAACTAACATGTGCACATGTAGGTTACCTTGAATGATTTAATCTGGAGTTGCTTTTATTTAATTTTTATTAAAAAAATGTGATTTGAATGAGAAGTTTGTCATCTCATTTACATTTTTGTTAATGTGGTGAATTACTTGTTCTTCAAATAACTCAAAACAATTTGTAATCAATCCAATATCCTTTTCAGAGTAGTATAGATTTAGATTAGGTTCCTTTCCTGGTTAGGCTTAAGTTTTACTTTTATTTTTTATCATTACCACAATCCAGCAGAGGCTACAAAAGTATCCATGGGAGATCACTATCCCAAACAACTTGAGGATAAAGCAATGCTTGCGTGGGATTGCTTGAATCCTTTGGCTGGGTTTTCTCTGTGTGTTGTAAGCCTTAGACACCCTTATTAGCCACATACACAGTTGGGGCTTCAACAAGGCTGGGAAGTTTTTTTCACATAGCTGGATGTTAATTCTTATTTCACTTGTCACCTGGCTGGAACCTTAATATTACAAACCAATGGAAATCGATGCGGCAAAGATGTACCACAACTCATGATACTAGAATTTTTGGTGGGTTGAGGAGCCCTGTCGAAAGGCAGATCGTGAAATTCACTTTTGGGTCTATTGGGAAGCATTGCAAGCCACCGCTATCGTAGTTTCCCAAGTATATCATTATGCAGCGGCCAAGTATCAGCGGCTCATTTAGTTTGCTACTGGGCCACATTCCATTTACATCCAGGAACGACGGGACCCCGACAGGAAGTGGCTACCTCTGGCTTACAAAGTTACGACTAAATAATTGGATGCTATTGTTTAAGAGTGGTTGGATGAATGGCGCAACCCTGT
Organism: Pseudotsuga menziesii; assembly: GCA_001517045.1. Lineage (NCBI taxonomy): Eukaryota > Viridiplantae > Streptophyta > Pinopsida > Pinales > Pinaceae > Pseudotsuga > Pseudotsuga menziesii. The sequence continues at coordinate 150,734 of LPNX011165729.1, read as the reverse complement.
GAGTTAGGAGGAACTTTCTAAGGATCCGCAACTGATGCCTCGGAAGAGCCTTCCCAGAAGGAGCTGACTGTTCATGACTCCGTCAATGAGTCGTCAATGAACCCTGAGACCGAAGCATAGTGCATGCAAGAGGAAACTCGCACAAAATGGCACCAAGAATATGATGCAGGAATCAACATCCGATTGGGGATGGAGGACTAACTGTAGTGGCTCATCCAAGTGGTCACTAACTCCTCTAAAGCTATGACCCAGGCGATCCGAGAGTCCAACCACGAAGAATTTGGTGTGGTAAGAGATAGGTTGAATTCCATTTTTTATCTTGTTTCTAGGAAGAAATCCATGAGACATGTGATGCAGGGAGTCCCGTCGATCAACACCGATCTCGGGCTAGGAACATTCAAGTTCCCCTGACCGCAATTGATGTAGGAAATGAATAAGTGAAATGAATACTGTGCCCAATCTAGAGTGTCACTCTGGATCTAAACAAGTTACCTTCTCAAGTATTGGTGGATCTCTAGCATGTGACCTCCTAGGAATTGGTGGATAGAAAGAAGGGGTTGACTGACAGATACGTACAGCCGTAGAGCACAGGTGAGAAGATGCATAAATAAGCATAGGAGCTGCATTAGATCAGGGTGTAGCTAGTAGAAGAGAAGATATGACAAATAGATACATTGAAGGTATCACATGCTGAGATGTAGTGCCAGGACACTGAAGAAATTGCTGATATGGAGAAGGTGCAATATTTCCTTATTGTTGAAAAATCACAGCTTTGTGGAAGACATGGTGATGTCGAGAAAGCCTTGGATGAGGCCTGTCAATATATTTTTGAGAGCACGACTGAGCTTAGTGTGTTCGCTAAGGCCAATCGACTTGGGGAAACTATTAGAAAGATCCAGGACACCAACCTGATTCTCAATGCCCTGGTCAAACCAATGACGCCACTGGAGCAGGTTGCTGAACATAAGGCTTCTATTGAGGAAATAGCAACCGAATTCGAAAACATGGAGCAAGAGTCCAAGACCATCATGGAGGCGACAACATAGTTTTGGCAAAGCATTTTCCAAGATGAACAACTCGATCAATTGACAACATAGGCACAAGAAGCTGAAGGCCAATTGATGACATTGAAGACATTGCTGTGAGAAATGTCCCTTATGGTGCAGATCACACGGGCTGAGGAATTGGAGGACCTACAACAGAGAGATTCCCGTGCATAGGAATGCTAACAAAAGTGCTATGCTTAGCTAGATTAGTTTCAAGAAATTGGTGGACAATTGGTTGTTAAAGCAGTCGCCATGCTGCAAGCGGTGCAAGAGAATCGAAAGATGGTTGATGGAAAGGATAGGGAAGAGTACCCTATGTAGTAGGATTTGAATAATTTCCAAAGTGCTACCGACAAAGTCCAGCTCTAGGTTTGTGATATTGCACAAGAGTTTGAAGATTTCAAGGCATGGATGTTAGCATATACCATGTCAACCTGACATGGCTCAGGGATGAGCCACAAGACTGTGTTGGGGGCCTGGTGGTAGGGGTTTTGGTAAGTGAGTTGCGTAGTGTTGCGAAAAATGCACAAGCTCATGTGGAATCACACAAGGCTAGATCAGCACGATGGGTGGAAAATTAACCATTTTTGAATATCTAATATATTATTTGACGAAGTTTTTTTTCCATAGGTTATTAACGGTTAGAAGTTAGTTAGAAGTGGACCTTCAATGTAAAGGTGCAAGCTTATAAATAGATCTAGTTTTGCAATTGTAAATGACAATGTTGACAATGATGCCTAGATAGCAATAGATAAGAGAGAGTCATATATTTTATTTGTGATTTGTCTGAGTTTTGGGATGTAATTGGTCTCCTACTGTGGAGAAGAATTATCTGTTTTGGATCTATTGCGCAAAGTGAATATGACATGATAATTGTTTCATAAATCTTGTCTTTGTCTTACTATTTTCTCTGCTACGATATCAATGAGAAGTGTGTCAAATCTATGCTATGATCTATTATGCTGTCTTTTGGTTATGATTTACTGATAATACTGTGATCTATTCCATTTCTATTATGATGTTGCTGCGATCTCTTTTGATTCTGTCACATTTCTAATAAATGATGGTTAAAGTTGTTTCATACTGCTGTGCTGATACTGTTGTGACAAATGAATTATGTGATTTGTCAAATATGTAGCAATGAAGATAGATTGCAATATTTGTCTTAGTTCTGTAATCTGATATTTATGTGGATTTACCCATCGGATGCCATATCTTCCCTTCTCACTGCTGTAAACTTGGTTTCGATAGCTCTCCCTTGAACATCTGAGGTGAGACTTCGTCCTCTCTACGGATGTCGGTAGGTAGGGTAAACCCTGTCTAGGCCAGTACTCAGGGAGATTGCACTGGTTGGGCATCAACAAAGTGAGAAACCCTATCGACAAGGCTTTGTTGGTGTGTTTTCTCCAACATGCAGCGTTTGATGACCTAAATGATGGTTTCAGGATACAAACATTTGCAAGCATGTAGAGAACTTATAGCACTAGTGCAACTGTTGGCAGGTAGTTTTGGGGTAAGTTAGCTACACAACATCACAGATGTTGCACAAGGTCAAAGATACCACGTAAGGTGGAAAACAACGCACAAGCCAAAATTATAATATTTTATGTATTTTTGGTCATATTTTGCAGTTTTGACTACATTTTGTGGATATTGGTCATTATTTTGTAGACTCAATTGAGAAGTACTTAGGCAGTTGTCTAAGTGGACCATGAATGTAAAGGTGCAAGCCTATAACTAGATGTAGAGTTGCAGGAGTTAAGGGTTCCATGTTTTTTACTCTTGGACACTCTTTAGTTCTTGTGCATTCTTCTAAGTTTGATCTATGTATGCGAGATGGAGAACTGTTTTGGAGAATATCTACTTGGTTGCAAAGACTAATGTGACATGATGGAGGTTGAGCAGAATCATTGTGTTTTTTCTTGTTTTCTTGTTTTCCTATTTTTGGCGATCCAATTATGAATGCAATGTGTATCCGCAATATGGATCTATGAATGTCAACGCGATGTTTTTTCTTCTTTGAATGATGTTATACTGCTGGATATCTTTGCGCATTGATGGTTTATGTTGCAATTCTTATGTGATAATGAGATTTGTTGAATGCTGATATAAATCTGTTAATGCATAAGTTGAATGGTTAGATCTGTGGAATAAATGTTGCAATAAGTGAATAAGTAGACATATGGTCATCCTTTATGTTACATAAAGTTTGTTATGTCATCCCTCTCTTGAACATCTCGAGTGAGACTTCATCTGCTCTAAAGGTGTTGTTGGACAGGGTAAGACCTATTTGGGTGGTGCTTAGGGAGATTGCGGTTGTTTGGATGTCGACAGAGAGGTGAGCCCCTCTCAAATAGTTTTGTGTCAACAAATGGTTCTGTTGTCGAGACCTTAGTGAGAAGAGGAGGGAGGACATATTGTGGCATCCGATGAGATCAAAAATTCAAGATTGGTTTGACCAAAAGATACAGGAGTTTGCTGACTAATGATGGATAAGAGGATGGCACAGTATATGTATGACGGTCCACACAAGTAATTTTCTATGCATTTTTTATCATCTTGTACGAGTGGTTGGAGCGATTTAGATATCGAAGACAAATTTCCAAGGAGGTGAGACAACGTCCTGGACCCCATAATTGATCCAAGAGTTACAGGAGATAGATAATAGAGCATCACGAGTTAATGAAGTCTATCTTGACATCATATTGGAATCATATATCACTGATTTCATATATGATACCACTAAATCCTATAGAGGACCAGAAAGGGAGTTCTTCAATGGACCAAGAGGTAGGTTCTTGTTATATTTGTAATTGTCTATTAAGATGTTCGTTTGCGAAAAAGGGCATACTGAAGATGCACCTCGAGTAGTAGAACAATGTTGTGTGGAGGCTGCAGGTATCATAGAGACGAGGGTTGGATGGAATGATATGGGGTAGATGGATGGAAGTTACTATGGGACTGTGAGGGAAGCCAAGGAAAGAAGTGGTCTTATGAGAGGAGAAAGGTTTTGACAATAAAATAGGTAGAGGTCATGAGAGATTCCTACTACGACTGAGATGTAAGGATATGAAGGAAGACCACCCCAAACAAAGTGACCCTACAGTGATGAAGGAGACAATCAGGCTATGCCCAAGCTCGAGGAAAGGTCGACCCAGAGAAACAACATACCCACACCTCTGTGCACTAAGCCACACTTAGGGAAGAACACGAGTTCGACACCACCATGTATGACGTGTCAACAACACTCTAATAGTAGTGGATCAACAACTATAGGAAGGAGGCCCAAGATGGCAGGAGATGATGTGAAGTTACCCCTATTCCATGGAAACAAGACTGAGGATCCATAGCAATATTGGTTCTTGTGTGAAGTTGTCTGGGTTGTTAAAAAAAGTACAGATGATGAGGTCAAGAAAGGTCAATTGGTGAAAACCCTAAAGGGTTGTGGACTATATTGGTTCATGAATTTTTTCCAATTCCCTACAGGGGATCCAACGGAAACATTTGTTGAAGTCATAAAAGGATTGATTGAAGAATTTAGAAAACTGAAATCCGAAGAGCAGTACATCATAGAATTGAAACAGATTAAGCAGTATCCAAATGAAATTGTTTGGTATTTTCATGAAAGGTTTAAGAAGCTAATGGAAATATTAAGCTTTGAGATGAGTGATATTCAACATAAGGAATGTTTCATCATGATGTTACTGTATCACATTCGAATATCGCTGATGTAGCAAAAGATTGCGACACAGAGCGAGCCTCTAGAGATTGCGATGAAGCTAGAAGCTTCACCTATTGGTGAGGACGCAGTAGGTATGAACCAGATTCAAACACGGCTGGTAAAATTGATGCTCCAGTTGCAAGATGTTAAGAAAGGAAAAGAGCATCGCAAAGAAGAATGGTGCACTCGATGTTGCACAAACAAACATACCAAGGATAACTACCCGGATTTACGAAACTATTTATTGTCAGGAGCGTCGAACCGATTAAGATGTGGCAGTATTTCATGGTGTTTGATTAGTCAAGTTTATAGGCATTGAAATGAATATTGTGGATATATACAGAAGATGGTCACAAATCCAATGAACTTATACTGCAAATTTTGTCGGTTTATTGGGTATGAAGATAAGGATGGTTGCACATACGATCTACTCCAAGAAAGAAAAATGGACATGTAATATGTGAAGGGAGAATACCATCGAATGGTACAACAACCACAGTCACAACTTCCAACTCAAGTGTAGTTTGTACCATAGTCACAACCGCAAATGCAGTTTGTACCTCAACCACAATTACAATAGCATTGTGTGCCACAAACGTAGTATAATTGGATGCGGATGGCTACACAACAACCATAGTATATAAAACTAGTAAATTATGTTCAACAACAACCGAATTCCCTGTAACAACAATTTAATCAACCACAGTTCAGCAAAGAGGATTCTGTAGAGGATTTTGAGGAGGATGAGGTGGAGGATTTGGTTGAGGGGGAGGAGGAGGTCGTGGATCAGCACAATGTTATAATTGTGGAGTATTGGGACATTATCAGAGATATTGTCCACAATTGCAAGCACAATGTACATATTTGTTGACAGGCCGAATCGGCACAATAGTCAACTAAGAGACAACCCGATCCAAAAGCTTTCAAAAGCTGCTCTCAGTCGTTAGATAGTTGTCTCTGACGGGATTAAGGCCCCGTTGCCTTCTCTTAAATCACTCCCAATTACAAGAGCAGACTCAAAGGAAAGAAAGTAAAGTAAATGTATGTTAGCTGAATATATACTACAGTTATGAATATACAAAGGAAAATGTTATAGATTGTTACTAAGTTAGTTCATATGATACACAACTGATAACTAAAAATTGATCTAGTTGAACTAATTAACATACGTGTACAGGAATAAATGATAAAGAAAATGTTAAAAAACTAAACCAGTCATATAAATTACAATATAGACACATATACATCCATAATGAGATTTAAATGATAATTTGACAGAGTGCAAATATGAAGATCAGATCCTAATCTAATTTCTATGAATTAAAAGACACACACATATCCTATATACCCTATCTTGATCATGAGCATAATAATAATAATCCTGGAATTAACTCATAATTAACAATGCTGTGCAGACAATCTCAACATCTTCAGAAGAAATTATGAGAAAAGAAAAAGACAATACACAGAGATAGTATATCATGTATATTAAAATAACAACATCTAAAATTTAACATATGACATAAACCTGTAAGTTAATCCAGAATAGATCGACAATTCAACGTAATGCGTTTGCACATTTCTCCAAAGAAAAGTAACAAAACATAGAAAAAATGCGAAAAGAAAATAGTAGAATCATATGATACTACAAGTACACCTCCATTATGAAAATACTGCAACTATACTTCTAATATCTTCAGTCAAAGGGTGTTGTAACTACACACAAGAAATCGTCTTAGTTGCAGAGAAAAGTGAAAGTGACGTGATCCTACATAGTTCCTTTCATTAACCTTTGACCCCCAATACTGTAAACCGTGCCTCCTTAAATACATTAGATCTCGTATAGAGATCTTTCTAGTTTACCAAGAAAAAGGGATCTACACTATTGCAATCTTAACCGACTTCAACTAAAAAAGGAAAAATGACAAATGAAATTGTCATTTTTTCTTCACACATTACGATAGCCTTAAATCGAAAAGATCCGGACTATAGCACTAAACCAAAATAATGAAGAAACTAGTAGATTGCTGACACCTGGGAGATGATATATCCACAGTTGAAACTGGTTTCAACTGTTTCTTTCATAATTCTTCAGAGATAATCTTGAAAGCATGTGATCATCAAAATCCAAAAAGAACACATTTGGAAAACCAACCAAATCATCTACAATACCAAAACAGTAAAGATTAGCACAAACTACGAGGGTAATTAACCTGAATTACATAACTCACTTATTAACTCAAAACAATACCTGGAAAATAAAAATAACCTCATATCATTTGCTGCTTCTATTTACATACTTCAAACCTGGAATTATTTTCTAGACATCTGTACAAAACGTGAGTATCCCAAAATGCTATGGTCTAACAGGGGTATTGTAAACCTGTATGTTCACACGAGTGGCCGGCATTTGAGAAAATGGAGCCTGGGAGGGGCCTTTTAGTTGCATCAAGGCAACCTGAGCATTCAGCTCACGAATTTTTTCTTTCTTTTGATGATTCTTACGAGATAGTTTGTGAAATTTCCGGATTAACATGTTCTTGTTTCGTTTCAAACGCAAGATGCATTTGTCAGCTGAATCAGAGTTCTCCTGCAACCTTGTATTCTCAGCCTTCATAGAATCATTAAGTGCCACTAACTCATTTATTTCTATCTCCATGCGACGTATCTTATCAAGCAAGCAATTGACGAATAGTGGGTGGACTGCCTCACTAATTCGGTATGAACTAGGTGGATCCCCTTCAGCAGGTTTATCCTTGATTTGAGGATCTGGCACATAATACATTTGGGGATCCTTATTAGGAAAATGAGGGCTGTCTTCTACCGAGTGAGTCACAGGATCAGGATCCATATCAGGGCAATCATGAGAGATGGGTCCATGCTCCTCCTCGTCTAATACAATTGTTTCAATTTCTTTACTGTCCTTCACAGAGGGCTTAAAAGTATTAGCTTTTGCTACCATACTCCTAGTTATTCTGCCCGCAACCCTAACCCTTGGTGGCTCACTCTTCTATCCGCAAGTTTCATCATCACGGTTAGGGGTTACCGAGGAAAGGTTTATGGATTCTGTCCTTCGTTTAGGATGCATGAGAGAGCTAGGACTTTGCATAAGAGTGGGAGCGCAATTCTTCTGGACAGTAGGGTTTACATGAGCGTTAGGGTTTGGTAGAAGGTTATGTGCAGGTGGAGTTGGGATTTCACAAGGCTGCTGATGCCTAGAACACTCCTCTGCGCAATCAAATTGGTAATGGGAAAATGCCATGAAACCGTTTTGCTCAAGAAAATGGTCCCAGGACTGATTCCATTTGGACAGCTCCATTTCCACTAGCATTCTAACGAGACCATGGTGGAAAATACTTCGAACAATATTTTTAGGCCCTTTCTTGATGGCCGCAGACATTTTAGTCATACTTTGGACTAAGTAATGAGGTAAATTGATAGGCTGACCAAGAAATACCATCAATAGCCTAAGATGATAAACATACACAGAAGAAAGATGGCCCTTGCAAGTAACATACCTGTGAATGACCTCCAACACAGGTCTACATTCCCTTTTGAAATACTTGCGCGACACACCAGCCATGAAAGACACTTCTCATCCGGGGTCTTTTAGCATTTGCCTCCACTCGGTGGATTTCATTTGTTTAGACTTAAACCAGCGCTCACCTACTACAGATAGGTCCGTGCCCAAGGAAATTGTGCGCTCATCCACTATGAACTGAAGGTTGGCCACCTTGGCTCTACCATCAACCAAAAAAAGAGAAAACAATCAGGTAACTTCAGGGTTCGAGTCTACGAAGAAGAATGGTGCACTCAATGTCACGCAAATGAACATACCAAGGATAACTACCTGAATTTTTGAAACTATTTATTGTCAGGAGCGTCGAACCCATTAAGATGTGGTGGTATTTCATGATGTTTGATTTGTCAAGTTTATAGGCATCGACATGAATATTGTGGATATATGCAGAAGATGGTCACAAATCCAACGAATATACTACAAATTTTGTCAGTTTATTGGGTATGAAGATAAGGATGGTTGCGCATACGATCTACTCCAAGAAATAAAAAATTGACATGTAATATGTGAAGGGAGAATACCATCGAATGGTACAACAACTGCAGTCACAACTTCCAACTCAAGCATAGTTTGTACCATAGTCACAACTGCATATGCGGTTTGTACTGCAACCACAATTACAACAACATTGTGTGCCACAAACGTAGTATAATTGGATGTGGATGGCTACACAACAACCATAGTATATAAAACTAGTAAATTATGTTAAAAAAAAACTGAATCCCCTGCAACAACAATTTAATCAACCATAGTTCAGCAAAGAGGATTCTAAGGAGGATGAGGTGGAGGCTTTGGTTGAGGGGGAGGAGGAGGTCGTGGATCAGCACAATGTTATAATTGTGGAGTATTAGGAGATTATGAGAGATATTGTCCACAATTGCAATCACAATGTACATATTGTATTGCTGTCGATCACACCATTGATAATTATCCAGATCTGATCACAAGATGGCACGAAAGAAATGTTCCGTAGTTGCAGAACCAGAACTAGAACCATAACCAATTGCAAAATTAGAATTAGTTGCAGAACTAGAATCAGCTTTAGAATTTGAATCAAATAAAAAATGAGAATGTGAATCAACCTATGAACCCATTGATGAACCAAAATCAAGGACCAACTGTTGTGACAATTTTAGTAGAACCAAGAACGAAAGATGATAATGTTGCTATCATTACTCATGGAGGTGTGATGACAGGGGAATATGGACTGCATCCAAAGATTCGGTTGGATGGGAAGAAGAAGGTGCAATTTGATTTCAAGGCTGAAAGAGATGCATTCTTTGAAGCACAAGATGTGATAGGAGGAAATCCTGGTAAGTTACATGTTTATGATATGCCCACTTCTTTTGATTCCACTTTGGTAGCAGGACCATCACGGAAGCATGGTACCTTGCATAACTTCTTTGAAATATGTTTGTTGCTGGCCAGAGATCCCGATGCTCTTGCCAAGATCAAAATTATGTTGCATTGACTAAATAAGGGACAGAAAGAGTCCATGGTGAACTCTTTACATCAGAAAAAGGAGGGAAAAGAGATGCCCATTAATATTCATATCAGGGACTATGAGGTAGATACAGTCATTTTGGATCTAGGCTCAAACGTCAATAGTCTAACGAGGAATACATAGAAAAATATGGGGAGCCCTCAATTGGTTGGTCCCTTGTACAGCTACGACTAGCTAACCATGCCAGAAATATAACATCGATTGGGTGCGTTCTGCACCTTTCTATGGAAGTTGAAGGGATGAAGACTTATGCTGATCTTGATGTTATTGAAATTGTCAATAGTGGAGGTTCCTATCTTGTGTTACTGGTGATTGGATGGGCTAATGAAAACTTGGTGGTGATTAATTATATGAAGTGTGTAATGACCTTTGAAAATCAAGACATGAGAGTCATTGCTTTGATGGATCCAACTGAAGAATGAAGGTATATTGAACTAGTGAAGGATGAAACTGTAAGAGGATGGGATTACACATACAACATCTCAAAATATTATATCCAACCGACTGCTGACAGGAAACTCGGTTAGCACATCTCTAGCTCTGCATCTTCCGAATGTGATGATGCTTTAGAAAATTGGCAGAATATAATGCATGAGGTGTCATTCCAGAAGTGTGGCTTGGTTATGCAATCATTGTGTCGAGTCACTACTAAGACTATTGAATTACCAGTAATGAAGGAATTCCTAAGTTGTCTAAATTCATAGTGGAATTTGAAGATAAGGTAGCAGAACCGTAGCAGTTGCTAGAGTTGGATAAAGTGTTGAATGATACTGTAACACATTGGTGGGTGACCCATAAGAATTCGATCACTAGATGGTCATAGTGTGGAATATTAATGGCATTTATCTTTGGCGATGTAGAAGTGTACCACATAGGAAGGTACAATGGGAAGAATAACCTTGGGGATCATCTAATCGAGTGTCATACCTTGTGGAAATCACGACCAAAGGATGAGTGGGTCCATGCTTTTTTCCACACATTGGATGAGATGCCACTATCATGGTACATATCAGCTGATTTGCACAGAGAGATCAATACTTGGGAAGAGTTGACGGTTTGCTTTACTCATACCTGTAGTTTGATGAATACCAATCTAGATGTTCATAATGCGTTGCAGCTCATCTGCGACATTTTCTTGAAGGTAGTATCAGTCACATACACCATGGATTCACATGCACATTCTCAGATGTAGTGGATGATGGAAGGATATAATGTAATTGGAGGACCCAAGGACAGTGATGATATATGGAACATTATTATTCCAAAAACAAAAGGGAGTAGGGATGTCGCAACACCTGACATACCGATGTATCCAATGAATCAGCCATTAATTATCAGGAAGGTCAACATTAGGATGGAGGAGAACCCAAATTTTGTGAATGTCAGGGACTACTGGAATGAAGATACCATGGAAAATATCACATATCTGTTAAAAGAATTTCAGGATTTGTTCCCTACGAATTTTTCTGAGATGACGAGAATACTAGGATATTTAGGAGAGATGAAGATTCCACTGAAGCAAAATGTGAAACCAGTAAGGAAGAGGTTGTATGGCCTGAATCCACAATATAAGGGAAGGGTCAAAGATGATCTTGACAGAATGCTAGAAGCTGGGATAATTGAGCTAGTTGGAGATTATTAATGGATAAGTCCCATGGTGGTCCAAGATAAGAAGACGTGTGAGGTTCAGATTTGTGTCGACCTAAGAAAATTGAATGATGCATGTGTTCATGACCCATTTCTAACAGCATTCATTGATGAGGTGCTAGGAGTAGGTGGTAAATAAATGTATTCCTTTACAAATGGATTTAATGGCTATCACCAGATCCAGATTGGGAAAGAGGATCACCACAAGACAACATTTGTTATTGAATGTGGCTGTTTTCAGTACATTGTGATGAAGTTTGGGCTGAAGAATGCTCCTGCAATATTTTATCAGGTTATTGTCGCCGCATTCAAAGATTTTATTCAATTTTTTTTGTAATTTTATATGGATGAACAGATAGTTTATGGATTGATTAGGGACCATATGGAAAACCTACGAATGTTTCTAGAGTGATGTTGACATCATCAGATCACGCTGAACTTGAATAAGTGTATTTTTTGTACACCTTTTGGGATGTTGTTGAGTCACATTATTTTCAAGCAAGGATTTCTAGATGACCCAGCCAAGATTGCACTGATTTTGAGCTTGCCCCTGACTACAAATATGAATCAACTGAGAGAGAAACTTGGGAACATAGGATACCACCACAAGTTCATTCGTGGTCATGCTGCAATCACAACTCTGATGGAAAGGTTTCTAAAGAAGGATGTAGTGTTTGTATGGAGTCAAGACTTCCAAATAAGTTTTGAGATGATGAAGGACAAGATGGCTTCTGCACCAATATTAGTTTGTCCCAATTGGAATAAGGAGTTCCATGTCAATGTGGATGCATCGTCAGTTGTGCTAGGTGTGGTGCTTGCACGACCAGGAGAAGGATATATTGATCACCTGATTTCTTTTGTGAGTTGAAAGTTGTCATCTATGAAGAAAAATTACACTACCACGGAGAGGGAAGGTCTGGCTATGGTATATGCACTACAGAAGTTTAGGAATTACCTATTGGGAGGTCATTTTACACTAGTGTAAAATGAGAGATTAGTCACCAAAATCCACATATCAATGACCATTTTTGGTTTGGAGATCGTTGGTGGCTAATTTACTGTCTTTTATTATGTGACCAAAATTGGTCATTTATAGCTTGTTAGTTGGTCATTAATTTGGTCATATATTTGGCCATTAATTAGGTCATATATTTTAATCAATGACCAAATATATGACCACATTTATGACCAAATTTGGTCACGTAATAAAAGTCATAAATTAGCCGTCAAACTACTTTTTGGTCATTGATATGCAAATTTTGGTATTGTTTTGGTCATTTATATCTCATTGTTTGGTCACGTATCTCTCAATTTTTGGTCATTTTATATGCAAATTTTGGTCATTAATCTCATTTATTGGTCACTAATTTAGTCATTTTTAGTTGTTTTATGTGTGTTTATTATATTTTAGTAATTTTAATGGTGTCCATTATTAATCAATATAACTTTTTAATATGATATTATGTTTAAATTAAAAAAAAATCATACATTATTTATCATCATTTAATACACATGTGAATTATGCAATCTCACATTAATTAGTTAATTACAACACTTATAAATAATATAAAGTACAACCATATAAGATTTAAACCGCACAAATTATATTATATGAAATGTCAAGTATTACAATAAATATGAGTTCTCAAAAACTATCTCCGTATAACTTTACATGAAAATCATCTAGTACATCGATGACTTTTCAAAATATTACAATGGCTAAACCATCCCACTTGTACTTGGCTGGTAAGCCATACTTAGATCCCGTGGAAGCTTCAAAAGCATACTTAGAAACTTGAAATCCTCAATAATAGGCTCTTCATAATCAATGGAAAATCCTCAGCCACAGGCTCTTCATACTCAATGGCCCACTTTCTGAGCTTTCTATCTACGCATGTGCTTCTGTATCTACACTACACATGCTTCTGAGCTTTCTAACCTTTCTGAGCTTTATATCTATGGATGTGCTTCTGTATCCGCACTACAGCAGCCTCCCTCCACATGTTGTTATAAATCTTGCAAGTAAGGTTACCTACAAACAACACATGTTAAGCAATAAATTTTGCCGCTCGCTAATAAGAGGAAACAAATAACTGAAAAATGTACATAGTAATTTCACAAGATTTAACATGGAAAAAAGAAACAATTCCAACAAACAACAGGTGTACTCAAAATTCATAAAAATTTAGAACCAATAGACCTACAAATACATGAACATGAAATACCTCTTCATAAGGCCTGAATATCAATGAAAGCATTGCGCAAAGCAAGAAATTCTTCCTGAGCAATACATGAACAAACTTTGCACTGAATTTTTTTTGCCAAATTTTCCAATACCTCAGTTCTTCTAACATCTAATTCAGCCATTTCAATTGCCCTAAGGAAAATTCCTAAATTATCACCAACCCACGAAATTACGCCATTTTTTCAAAAAAATGAAGAAAAATACATTGAAAGATGGTCTAGATGCAAAAAACAATGCACAAAGATATGCTAATCAGAAGGTTTATTGTATTTTTCTACCTCTCTATACTTTTATTCTTTTTATTATTTTAGTTATAGCTTAGATATATATTTTCTTGAAAGATGCACATAGCACATGTAGGTTGACTCAGTCTCATTGATTATTATTTTTATCATTCAAGAGCACTAATGGAATTTATCGAATGATTGTATAGACTAATAAAACATATATGACATGTTTTGAAAATTGATGAACTCTTTAATCATATCATATTTGTGAATATAAAATCATTTACAATGTATTTTTTTGGAAATTCTACTTACAACTGTACTTCAGTTAAGTGGCTGTCTATGGGGGGGATTTTGTTGGAGACATTTACCATCATACACACTCTTTCAGTCAAATTGGCCTAGTTAAACCACTATCCTAAGTTTAATTGACATCAGTGGAGCATTAATTACCATCATCCCAGTCATCCTCACACCTTCCTACAGTCAAGGAGGCTAACTTAGCCTTCCCTACAGTCAAGGAGGCTAACTGGAGCACTCCAGGGGTGATCTGGGTGACATTCATGCACCTAATTGCTAACTGGGGGTTACTTTCAGTTCAACCAATCAGTTACAGTCAGTTAAGGCGCCTCCATGCATTAAATATATTATTTAATCATTATTTATTGATTATTTTATTATTATTTAATGAACTTGAGTGAACTAGGCGCCTTCACCAACTTCTGATGGTCAGTTCAGCTTCAGTTAACCTCATCAAGGTTTATTGGAGTCATGCAGTACTAGCACTTGATGGTTGGTTGCTATGACATGTGTTTGATCTCCTTCAGTTGAGATTAAGCCATTTATTGCACTCCAACTTCAGTTAGGATTGGTGAGTCAATTAAGGTTTTTTGTCAAGTGGTTAACTGAGTGAGATTGCATGGCAAAGAGTCAGTTAAGCTAGACTCACTCATTGAGTTAAGCCATTGCTATGCATGGAATTGTAATCCTTTATTGTTTATATAATATACAGAAAGGAAACCTATTGGGTATTCCAATTATTGCTAATTCATGTGTATTTGTCAATTATTCTTTGATGATTTTGATTCCTAGTTCCTAGATCATGTGCAAGAATTAATATGGTATCAGAGCTCACGGCGAGACGAATATCAACCTCTCAAAAACAAGATTTTTGACAGATTTCTCCATGAAATGTGAGCAATAGCTCAATTTTTTTTATGGTGCCCTTTTTGTTTTGATTTGCAGGTCTTAACAGGTACAACTTCGAATGGACTCATCAATCCCTCCTCTCACCCCATTCACAAGCTATTCGGAATGGAAGTTGAAGATGATTGCATATCTCAAGAGACAAGGTCTCTATGAGGTGTCTATTGGAATTGGAAGAGAGACTTATGAGAATGAGAATGACTGGCTAAATGACATTGACAGAGCTTTTGGATCAATAGCGCTGGCCCTTGATGATGACTTGTACTTTGTTTTTTATTCTGCTGAACACCCAAAGGATTTATGGACAAGATTGGACAAAACCTTTGGCAAGCACAATGAGGATCATAATAGTACTTTGGAGATTACAGCCAGCACCACAAGAGTTCTTCACTCAAAAGTCTCAGCCTCTACTCTCTCTGATGAAGTTGTTCAAGATGAAGATGAAGCAGAATCTTCTACACATTCAATTCGAATTGAAGAAAGTCTCCATGAAGTGACTCCTTCTCCTGATGCTCCGGAAGTTCATGAGATCTCTGATATCTCATCTTCTCATATTTCTGAAACAGAAGAAGACATTCGAATCTCTGATATTGAAGAAAAACACTGCTGCACTTCCATGCAAACATTCACCGGTGATTTTCCTTTGAATTCTGTGCAAAATTTACCAGTAATTGCTTCCGAAAGTGAAGAGAAATTTGATTTTTCTTCCGCTAATGTTGCTGTTGGTGTGCAAATATGTGATACCTTGGATATTTTGGAAGAAATATCATATTACCAGAGTGATCCATTTGCTCCCCATGATCTAGATCTTCCAGCGAATTCCTGCAGGATTGCATGCACCAAAATTCAGAATTTTGAAGAAGAAGAAAACTGTGCATCTACCGTCTCGGTTGACCATACTTTTGGATCTGATATGAACCTTATTGGATCTGATATGATCTTATTTGGATCTGATCTGATATTTATTGGTTCAAAATTTCAGGTTCATAAACCTTCAGTACTGCTTGTAGCTGTTCTCATCAATGGTGTGAAGAAACAAGTACCGCAAGTCTCCTACAAAACTGCTGCTGGGGATTTGATTTCAATTCATAGTTTTGGATCTGTTGTGAACTTATTTATATCTGATTTACATTCTGATCTGATATTATTTTGTTCATATTTTAAAATCCAAAAACTTTCAGTCATGCTTGTAGCTGCTCTCACCAATTCTGGTGTGAAAAATCAAGTACCACAATTCTTCTTCAAATTTGCTGATGGGGATTTGGTGTTAGTTTCCTCCTGTGAGGTTGCTGATATGTTATTTTGTGAATCATTAGATATTTCTTAAGCTATATCAGATTATGGAGCTCAAGCATTCACTCTCCAGAGTCCCAGGGATTCTCTACCTTTGGTCACAAAATCATCTCCTCACAAAACTAGTAAAGTGGAAGACATTCTGCATCTGCATGGACACTTGCTCCTAAGATTTGGGGCTGATTTTACCAGTCATGGTTTTCTGTTCAAGGCTGCAACATATCAGTTTCTTGAGTGTTCCACACATGGTTCAAATCCTCAAGAACCTTTGCTCTCTCTTCAGATGATTTCAGTTGCTCTACATGGGTCTAGTTTTCACCGTGTAGCTGTTTATGTTTCTGATTCAGTTGAGTGCATTGTTTTTCTTCCAAAGTGGAAGATTCCTCCAGACATCTTCACCAAGAGCTTTTCAGAAAAGAAGTTCACTTACCTCCGTTCACTATTGGGGGTGAGTTCATCGGGGTGATCCAGACTACTTTCAGTGTTCAGCTTGAGGGGGGGTTTTTGTTCCCACTGGGTTTTCCCTCTTTTCCTCACTTAGTTTGTTTTGAGCATTGTTTTAGTTGATTTATTGTACAGGGTGACCTATGGCCTTTGTTGCCAGGGCCCTAGCATTTTTATGTTTTCTAACTCTTCCTGAGTATAGCTTAAGGGCGGGTGTTGGAGACATTTACCATCATACACACTCTTTCGGTCAAATTGGCCTAGTTAAACCACTATCCTAAGTTTAATTGACATTAGTGGAGCATTAATTACCATCATCCCAGTCATCCTCACGCCTTCCTACAGTCAAGGACGCTAACTTAGCCTTCCCTACAGTCAAGGAGGCTAACTGGAGCACTCCAGGGGTGATCTAGGTGACATTCATGCACCTAATTGCTAACTGGGGGTTACTTTCAGTTCAACCAATCAGTTACAGTCAGTTAAGGCGCCTACATGCATTAAATATATTATTTAATCATTATTTATTGATTATTTTATTATTATTTAATGAACTGGAGTGAACTAGGCGCCTTCACCAACTTCTGATGGTCACTTCAGCTTCAGTTAACCTCATCAAGGTTTATTGGAGTCATGCAGTACTAGCACTTGATGGTTGGTTGCTATGACATGTGTTTGATCTCCTTCAGTTGATATTAAGCCATTTATTGCACTCCAACTTCAGTTAGGATTGGTGAGTCAATTAAGGTTTTTTGTCAAGTGGTTAACTGAGTGAGATTGTATGGCAAAGAGTCAGTTAAGCTAGACTCACTCATTGAGTTAAGCCATTGCTATGCATGGAATTGTAATCCTTTATTGTTTATATAATATACAGAAAGGAAACCTATTGGGTATTCCAATTATTGCTAATTCATGTGTATTTGTCAATTATTCTTTGATGATTTTGATTCCTAGTTCCTAGATCATGTGCAAGAATTAATACATTTTGGTGTTCTGAATGACTATTTCCTTGCATGTTGGACCTTGCGAAACATAGAACAGAACTAACTGAAGTATTTATTGCATCATTTGAATTCAACTTCAGACTCAAAGACTCCTCAAAGTTTCCAAGATTTCCAGCTTGGTTCATGATTTGTAAACCTGCAAAGCCATTCATTAGCTTCAAATTTTCATCTTTTCCATTCAGTGGATTATGAAAATTAAGTTGTTTCTTTTTATGATAGGGTCCATCATTTTATACACTATCCATAGCTTTGAGAAATCTCTTACTCATCTCTTCTATTGGTCGTGCTATTCAATGTGCTACTTGTTTTATTTGGGAAACTAATTTCCTTTTTCTCCCTAAATCTTGACATTTTTTTCTTCCAAGAGATAGATCTCCTTCATTGTTGATTAGTTGTTTCACACCAAAACCTGCCATTAGAGGGGCCTGAAAGATAGGCATGTAGATTCTTAGGGACTCCAATTGGCTGCCATTAGACGTAGAGTAAGAACATTGGATTGTGGTGCAAGTCAGAATCTTAAACTTCTCTCCAGATGCACTTCCCTACAATGGATTTTCACACTACAAAGGTTTCCTAGTGTTAGATGATACTTTATTGACTATCATAAGAACAATGTGTTGTATGTTTCTGGAATACTGTAGACAAAGTGTTGAATTAAAAGATCTGAAATCATGAGGAATACTTGGCACAGAAATATGTTGGTATACATTTGGTTGTTGTATTGTGATGGTTTTAGACAAAGACATCTTAGGAATACCCCCAGTAGCAAAAACCCTAGGACCATCAGTGGAGTCAGACTTCAAAACTGACTGTGAACCTCTACCAGGCTTACCCAGAAAGAGAGAGGTTGAGTTGAATTTAGTACATTATGCATCATCCAATTGGAAACCTTCTTTGTTTGCAAAACTTAGACCCACTGCTAGTGAAAGAGAGGGAAAATAATTAGCAAAGTATGGAGTCTCATCACATACATGCTTTAGTTTTGCAAGGTAACACATAGGCATTGAAGGACCATCTTGTGTAGACTCCTACCATTAGATTCAACATAAGTGCTAGCCTATGGGAATTAGAGAGAAAACAAAATCAGTACTCCTTGAAATAGACAACGATGATGAAATTTTAGTATTTTAATAAAGAAACCAATGTCATTACTTATATAGGATCTTATTTGTGTTTTGAATATACATTGTATGGAAGTACAACTAGTCATATTGTTTTAATCCTGGATTACACCACAAACCACTTTTCTTACTCTGCATTGAATGGAATCCAATTGTGGACCCTAAATGTTGTGTACCAAATCCTTAAAATAACATTATAAAACAAAGTACACACAATTTACACAAGAAAAGAGGATGGAGCACAACTCCAAAATAGATCGAAGAGATAAGTTGCAATATGAATAAATCCTAATAGATTAGGAGAACCTCCTCCAAATATTGTGAATACCTTTATATATCCCAATCCTACGTCCCATCCCTACTAAATACTACATTGACCTCTACACATATTATATACATATAATCACTCATTTCACATGTGGGATCCCATAATGTAGAACTTTATTCATTATACATTTAACACTCAATTCTTCTACATTCAACTATACTTCTACATTCAATGCCATATATACCCCCATATCTTCTAGGGTCATAACACTAAACTGCATGCTTGTACTTTAGGTGTCTCTGCTAGAAGGTGTTAGTGTGCAATAGGTATTGATATCAATGCAACCTATCTCTTGGCAACTAAAATAGTCCAGACCATGGGAGAAAAATGAAATTAGTTTCAAAAAAGAATCTGGTAGTACATTCAGCAGCATGGAAAGTTTAAGAGTCGACATCAAGGACTATCATAAAAGGAAACAAGTTAATCTGGTATGTTTACAAATGACAAGGTTGAAAATTTGAAGCCAATGAATGTTTTTGCAAATCTACAAAGTATGAACAAAAATGGAAAGCTCAAACACTTTGTAGTGCATGTGACACTAGAAATGAATTTGAATGGTGCAATAATTTCATTGGCTAATTCCAGAATATTGGTTACAATGGAATTTGAATGGTGCAATAATTTCATTGGTTAGTTACGGAATATTGGTTACAATGGCATTGGTTGGAGAAGAAGTGTGGTTCTGTCAAACCAACAAAGAATAATGGTATAATAGTAGGAGCTCAAGTCCATTTGATCACCAAGTGTACAACAATTAACTGCAACATTGGATCCATATGTAAGGAAATTATCTAAGCTATGCACAGTTGGAACACCAGAAATGGGGTTTGTGATTTAATAAAACTTGTTCTTGTTTTATCCAAAACATTGTCGATCTTAAATCCATCTAAAACCTAAAAAGAACATTACTTCTTACATAATAGTATAAAATGTGCTAGTAAATAGATTAAATAAGATTCTAGACCATTTGATTATAGGGATTCCAACCTTGGATGGTGATATCACTTCCCAAGAGACCATCCCCTCCTTTTAAATAGACAAAATGAGAGGTATGATAATTAAAATATACATGTTCAAAACATATGATTGATTGGAATGGATCTTCTTGCATAAAAGGGTAGAACTCTTTGGGTTTAGTTAAGATTGGAGATAATGGTTCCAAGCGTGTTACTTGAGCATCTTATTTTTTCTTGGTAAATGGAGTACCAACTAATAGATCCTCTCCTTAAAGAGGTTTTGCAATGGGGATCATTCCCCTTTACCTCTTTATCATTCTAGTTGAATATCAGCTAATTTATAAACTAGTCAAAAGAAATTTAGGAATGAAAGGAGGTGAAATATCAAAGACTGGAGATAGAGAATCCAACTTACTATTTGTTCATGGTACACTCTTTTATTGAGTTAGAATAATTGAAAGATGGAACAACCATTGGGAATTCATTTAAAGGTTTCCAAAGAGAAAATTGGAGAAAAAAATACAGGATTTTATATTCAATCTCCTTCAAACTCAAGAAAATATTAGTAGAATACTAAATTGTGAAAGAGCCTCTCTCCCTGTATAATATTTGGAAGTGACTTTAACTTACCATCCATAAAAAATTTGAAATGGGAGGATAACACTACAAACATCATAACTATACAGGACAATTTAATGTTAAAAAAATTGTCCCTATAAGGTAGGATCACTCATAGTATAAATATTTAATTCCACTGATCCTCTTGACTTAGCTTGTTAGGGTCAAGCAAGAAATCTGCTTCAGCTTCAAGATTTTTCTGAATATCATAAATTTAGAAAAAAGAAATCAAATCACATTTTACGTCCCCACCCAACACGCAAAAAGGAAGAAGAAGAAATAAAGAAACAAAGGAAGAATAGTCCAGCCAATTTATTAACAAATAAATAAAATGTGTCCAGGAAACAAATCAATTTTTCACAAATGAATTTAAATTTTCACAAAGAAGTTGATCATAATCCTTTAAGCAAATCCTTTACAAAATACGTTTAGCAATCTCTTCTCAGATTTTTGAAGTATACCTAGACATATAGGACACTCTGCACTTGGATCCCAAAGTTAAAGAAAAAGAAGTACTTATCACCAGGTTTGGATGGATGACCATATTTAGGATTGTTAAAAACAATTGTGATGCACTCTCTCAGTTTCTCTCTTGTCTCACAGTATGTAGTACTGATATAGTTAAGGATGCTTGTTTCTCAACAAAATCCTTCTTCTCCTTCGCATCAGGGTCTTCAAGCCTGGAAGAAAAAATAATTAATATTTATCAGAACCTAAAATAAGACAAGGTTTCTCATCATATTCCATTCTTCAAAAAGAAAGTATTTAATCTGTAGCAATCTCCAACCTTCCATTTGCAAAACATTCTATTGGTTTACCAATAGAGAATCTGTTCAAAGTCTTCCAGGATCTGGTTCTATGTTACCAGAAACAAAGAAACAAGAAATAGATTGAGAAACATAAATTAATAAATGGAGTCTAAAGATTTCATATACAAGAAATGAAGAGACAGAGAAAACAATGACGCTAGATAGGAGGTAACATACCTTTCATATTAGTACATAAATATGCACATTCAAAAAATTAGATGAACAAGAAAAACAATATTTGAAAGCCTTTCAACGTCTAGTAGTTGAGGTAAACATTTAAAATCTAAAAGATCTAGTAAATTTCTGTGTTGTAGACATTAGGTTCAAGTCTCAGGTGAAGCATGAGAGAATTCTATATTTGCAATTAAGGTAATGATTGATGTGCAAAAATTTAGAAGTGCTCCATCAATAGAAGCATCCAAATCACACTAAAAATATTTTCAAATCTTATGGTTATGGTAGTAGGGTGAATATTCATATCAACCCAATAAACGACAAACAATAAATCCTTGATTCAACCTGTACCATGACTTGAAGAAATTTAGGTTCATAGAAATCACAATCCAAGGTACATTCTTGTAGCCACAGATTCAGTAGAAGAGGATACGCTATAGTAATAGCTAGTATGGATTGCATAGTAAAACAATCATATCAAGAAAAATCATAAAAAGATAGTAGAACCTCAAAGAAAATGTCTTAGAGAAAGTAGATGATTCTCATAAAAATGAGCAATTGTTTAATTGCAGGAGTAGAAATGAATTGTTTAATTGCAAAATAAGAAATATGGGAGAATTTCCATAAAATTAATTCTATAACTGTCAGTCACCACTAATCCCATTCACTGTAGTGTAACCACCTAAAACATCCATAGTAATGATTAAGCATGAGTTTGAACTGTCACTTGTATAGCATAATGTTATCAATTGAACATACTAAATACTAACCTTCTTGGGTTGATTTTATCATGTTAACCACTAATGTAGAGAAAAATACTAATGACGCCATAACTAAAAACAAAAAGACCTTTTAGAACACGAAGTAGAGGTTAGAAAATCTTGATACGAAAACCTATTTCACCAATTATCGATCGATCAAGAACCGTCTTAAACCATCTCTTAAGAAAAATGCAATTCTGGGATATAATAGAGGCATGAAAAAAATAATTAAAGGAATTCATGAAAAAAACTTACTCCTTCAAAGCCTAATCTATAAAATCTAAACCTGAATTCATAAATTTAATAAGATTGATTCAAAACCATTTGGATTCGACTCTTTGTAGTGAAAAAGGGTGGATCTTACTGTATTACAAATGGTTGATATGCGTATCGAACAGGCAAGAGGAAACTACAAAGAGTAGGATTTAATGGTCGACAGAGACCTTGACTCTCGAAACCAAAAATTAAAGTTCAATGCTTGGACTAAGATCGAGCCCAGGTTAGAAGGATCTGTAATGTTATTTACAATATAATTACCTTTGGCACTACTTGTGTAATGGTCAATTAATGTTTATACTTACGGATTGTCCCATGTTTTGTCTCTAAAGTTCTTTGTTCAGTAAAATTCAAGTTATCCCCATAGTATCTTCTGCAAATATCCCTTTCATGTTGCAAACACATAAAAATAGATAGAAAATAATTTCGAGTTAATCCTCATTGATGCATGTCCCTCCTCAAACTCACAATAATGAGAACTGATTTCATATTTGTGACTACATAATAATGGCAACATGTGACTCTGTCTAGTGTGCTTGAACAAGAAGTATGATTCTATTCATAATGAAAGTTCAATTATGCATTCTATTGACTGTAGATGTACTATTAAATGGGAAAGTTTTGAAGTCATCACTCCTTGTAGACAACCTAAATATTTTCAGGTAGTTACTATTCGTTAACTAGTTGTGAGTACTTTAAGTCTTTCACTAATTTGTGTTACCAGATTAATGGTACATGACTAAGTCAAAATACTAATCATTACAAGTGCAACCAATTTAAGTTCCAAAAACATTGCAACCACTTTGAATTTAGTTCTAAAATATAGGGTACAGGAAAAAAAGAAGAGTGTAACCATGATTCTTTGAAATAACCTCTTCTCCAAATACTATACATTCCATATACAACCCTGTCGTGCATATTAGATTACAATTTTGGTACACTACATATGACAATATTAACATTTTTCTAGAGTATACAAAGTGGAAAAGATAGAGGAAAGCATATCAGATTTTATAATAATTAAATAGATAAAGAACTTATCTTTGTTTTATTCAAATGTGTTCCATCATAGCTGGTTGCGAGGGACTGATTTCCTCCCTTCCATAGGTTGTTCTACCTTAGTAAACCTTCCACTTCCTTGATATCAGGTCACCAATGAGAAGAAGGATTACCAAAACTATCAAACCACTAAATCCTTTTCCATAAATCAAACAAGATGCACAAGATGCCATTGCTGGGAATTTTACTTGTTCTTTCAACTATGTCAGCCCCTGGTACAATCCACCTTTCTTGACTCAACACAAGAAGACATTTTTTATTTGTTACATGATCCCTCAAGCATACCCTTCTCTCTTTGTTCTTTAGTATGGTCAAGGTGTGCCAAACAAACTTCCTTCTACTGGTTTCTTTCCAGTTATATGTCACCTCTGGAGTGATATTTTATAACTTTATAAACAACAAAGCAAGTCAGCAATTCTCTGAGATATTAAATGGTGGACTGAATGATCTCTAATGGTGTCTAGCATCTCTCAAGGTTACTCTTTCACCCCTCCATGGTTCATCTATCATGTGGGGTGATTTTTTCCATCTTTAAAACCCTCTTTCATTGACAAACCTCTTTTTTTTCTAACATTCCTTTTCCCATTCAATTTTAATTGAAATGATGAGAGTATGAAATATGATCAGGAATTTTCTTCCACTTTTTTCTTAGTTCTATCTATCAAAATAGGAGATAGAAACTTTTACCCTAAAACTTCTAAGTTTAAACTCACTTTTCTTTTTCTTTATCATGTCACACTTTGCATTAATCTTTATTTTATAAGGTTTTCCTAGCCCATGAGTATCCTTCCCCATTCAGTTTTTAAACTTTCTAATTTTATTAGTTACAACTAGTCATGTTATAAGTTTTTGTTTTTCAAACGAAATCACCATGGTATGTCTATCTAATGGTCAAATAAAAAAATATTGAAACTTATTTACCATATATACAGAATTACAAATAATTTTTTCTGTAGAATCAAAATTGGGGTATTATAAAATATGGACTCTAGAGTTATTTCATTGGAATGTAAAAATATAAGAGAGTTCCTTGATTATCCATGTTTCAGTTCTTCAAACTCACTTGCCATCTACTATACGAAGAAGTTTCCATGCAGTTGTTCTGTTTTGGTTGTTGATAATGGTAATGTTGTATTTGAAAAAGTTGGAACACAATCTTCGACAGGTAGGATATGCATAAGAACAAGCTAATTCCTTTTGTGGGTATATTTTGTTTCTTGATACAAGTGAACATATATTCACAAGAAACACATACAAGACAACAACCTGAGTCACCTCTCTAAAAAGTAGATATTAATTGTTGGCACCGGGGCTTATGTTTTATGATTCATGGGGTGCATGAACCACTAGTGCCATGCTAGGGACACTGAGTTCTTTATAAAGTTCATCCCAAGGAATATTCCCAAATGATTATCCTAAGGAACCTTATTGCACCGCATAAAGTCCTGATGCTGCTGTAGAAACATCAACTCCTTCCAGTTACTGCCCTAATAATGTTGGAGAAACATCAGTTCCTTCCAGTTACTACCCTAATAAGCAAGTCATTGTCCCAATAAAAATGGAAACCTTCAAGTTATGATTTCCTATGAAGTCAGCTTGTAGAGTGTGAAAATGAAATACTACCCATAGTCATTGTAGTGATGAGAATGATGACTTTGAAGATGAAACTACAAATGCAGAGAGCCATTTTTCCTATGATTCCTTTTAGACACTTTCAAGCTCCTCTGGTCAGATTTTGGAGAAAGGGGATGACATAGGAATCTTATCTAACAATCCAAAACAAATTGAATATGCTATAGCAAGAGTAGTTTCAATAAGAAAATAATCACCCCCTGGATGGTCCCTATTGAAAAGTTCCATTACAGTGAATGCAATTCCTAATCCTATATCTTTATCTAGAGAAATGTATGTGGTTGAGTGGACATTGCAACTACCATATATAATTTCAATGATTGCAGAAGAAATTTCAGGGAAAACAGATATCAGTCAAGAAGGTGGCAACAACATGAGTGAAATTGAGGCTTTAAATAAGTAAATCTAACATAGGAAATCCCTAGAGAGAGTGTTCCTACTTCCAACAAAAAATATGATCTAGAGGTTACGACATGTATGTAAAAATAAAACTTGCAGAGAGTTTACATACAAAGAATTAAAATCTGCAACCTCTGGGTTCGTTATAGGTATCACGTCCACTGTTGTTATTTTCATTCAACCAGTTGTCCCTTTTTAACACTCAGTTTCTAGATTTGAATAGTTCCCTTATCCATGCCTTGTGGTATGCAGATAATATTATAGGAAAGGGAGTCTGGAGTAAAGTGTACATAGGGATTCTTCTTGATGAGTAATTTGTGGCACTTAAATCATTAAATTCTTCTCAATAAGCAACACAAGTTCTCTTGGAAGTTGAAATTAATGCTATCTTGTAGCACAAGAACATTGTTTCACTAATTGGCTACTGTGTTGAAAACAAGAATTATTTTTTGGTTTACAACTTGATACTCATAGGAAGTCTAGAAGAGAACCTCTATGGTATGTAGCATACCAGTTCTTATTCATTTAACATGTTATATACTTGGAGATGTTTATCAGTTTTTAGTGCAAAGTTTTGTTCATGGTTCTAAAAAATTGATGTTTTACAAGAGGAAAGGAGAAGCCATTAGTCCACTAGAAAGAAAGGAAGAAAGTGCCCATTGGAATTGCTGAAGCGTTGAATTATCTACATGATGGTTGTTCTCATCCTATCATCCATAGAGATGTGAAATCATCTAATATTTTTCTATATGAATACTTTGAACCAAAACTACTGATATTCATGAGAAAAATAATTCTCAAGCTTCTATGGAATCATTTATATCTTTTGGTTACAGGTCCTATCATATGATTTTCTAAATCAGCAGCTTGGAGCCTCCTCTTTGGATGGATCATTAACTTTGGATAATCTGTAAATAGTTTTGATATTTTGGGATGTCCAAATGGGCTTCAATGACATCACATACATCACATGTAGTGATGTTGTAGGTACATATGAGTAAATATCCATTTCTTTCTTCCTATCATCTCTTTCTTTTGAAAACAATGTCATTTATATGAACCACTAACCAGAACATTTCGTAAAAGTAGCTTCTATTATCTATCAGGTATTTGTCTCAAGAATATTTCATGTATGGAAAGGTTAATGAGAATACAAATGTATATTCCTTTGGATTAGTTCTTCTAGAACTAATAAATAGAAGAAAACCAATCAATAGCAACAATCCTAAGGGCCAAGAAATCATGGTTATCTGGGTATGGTTCTAGTGTCTTTACTCATTTTATGTTTAATAATCTTGGATTCCTTTGGTTTCTTTATCTTGGTTCAGAATCTTATCTCTAAAAATTCAAAATTTAGGCAAGGCAATTATTGCCAGCTAGCTCTATTTAAGAACTCGTAGATCCAACTTTAGAAGATGCTTATGACATGAGTGAGATGAAGAGAATGGTCATTGGTGGCTCTGTTCAAGAACTTTGTTTAATTGAATAAAACAGTAATGGAAGAATCCATAACCTTAGAACATATAAAAATCAATCCTATTATGAATCACACTAAAAAAATGCAATCTTAAACCTAACAAAGGAACAAAATTGAAGGGCATATATAAAATTCCCTGTGGATTGAAAATAACAATGGTCGTAATAATTTTCAAGCTATCTTACCGGGATATGGGGAAAATATACTTTCCATTAGTGTGGACCTCTCAAGTCATGGAAAACAAAGGTGGCTACTGAGCGCAGAGTTATGTTAGAGCCCTTAACTTTACAAGATCAAAATAAAAATCAAATAATCTATAAGAAGATTATTTTTCAAGCACCCCTCACAATTCTAATAACATCTAAAGGGAAGCTATTCCACTTTGAGAAAGGAAAAAGTGGTTCGGCCTACTTGAAAATGGGATCACCTTCCTCCAGATGAATCCTCTGTCTTAGAAGATGAGGTTACAATAGCATTAAATGGTGAACAGCTAAGGGGATATTGAATTCCAACTTAGAAATACCTAAAAATAATAAGAGCCTTATGGCTGTTGAATTTCAGAAAATCCATATTCCCTTCTTCATATATTAAAATTGATTATGTTTTTGTGTTCTAAACAATACTAATGAATCCTAATGCTTTAGAGATATACAAAACAATGCAAAATTTTTCTAATTCAATTGATGAAAGTAAATTGTTCACATGAGAGACAATCATGTTATCATAAAACATATTGAAGGAAAATCATTAGAGAACAATATTATTGCCTAAGATGTTAGAATACATATTGTTTTAGAAAACAAAATTGGTGCACAACCATAAAAAAAAGGACCAATCCTACTTCTGAAGTTGGAAAGTATTTAACCTAGAGCAATGTATCCCTGTGAGCTAGTAACAATAGACATTCCCTCTAAACCAGTTTGAATAAGATTTGCAACTTTGAAATCTGCAACCCTTGAAGTCATGTTAGAATCAAGCAATATATTTCTAGGGTTAACAACCCTGTGTACAATGGGAGGACAACAATCATTATGAAGATAGAATAATCCCTGAGCCACTCCTACTGCAATTTTGGATCTTGTCATCCACTTAGTAAGCATGCTATCTTCCTATTTCCCTTGCAAAAGATCAGCTAATATTCCACTAGGAATGTATTCATAGAGAGGAATAGTTTCCTTATTGTCAGAACAACAACCCAATAATTTAACTATGTTCCTGTGCTTGACATTTTCTAGAAATTCTACATCTGCTAATACCCATTTCTTTGGTTTCACACTGTCTTTCTCAACTTGCCATAACTTCTTCACAACTATGAATTGAGTTCATGGCATTTCATCCCTGTAAACTATACCATCTACTCCAATTCCAATCATGTTACTCGGCTTCGAGCTCTCTAAAATATCTTGCTGGAATGAGGTCATCTTCCATGGGGTTTGAGGATTATCCTTTTTCATGCATCCCTTGCAATATACTTGATAGACATAGTACTTATGGAAACATCTTTTTCCAGGTAGGAGAATGGCTATAACTAGAACAATCACTACTACTAGATTCCAAGTCGAACCAATTTTCGTAGTGGCATGAGAGTAATTTGAGGAAGGGTTAAGGCCATTTGAATTCATGCAAGCAGATTTTGTCAGGACTCCACCACGGAGGCCTTGGTTTCCCACAAAAGAGCTAGCAGTATTGTTTCTGAAAATCCCATCTGAAGGAATAGGGCTAATAAGATGATTGAAAGAGACATTAAAGGACTCTAACGTAATGCAATTATGAAAATCTAGGGGAATCATGCCAATGAGAGAATTATGAGACAGATCAATGTTGGCTATGTTGGAGAGACTTGCTAGCTCAGTAGGGATCACCCTAGTCAAGTCATTTTGGCTCAACAAAATGGTCAAGAGATTTTGGAAATTAATAATTTCTTTGGGAATACTACTTGAAATGTTATTTCTCTGAAGTTCAAGGTTGTATATATAATTGCAATGTTCAAAGGATGGAATAATTCTTGATAAATTTGAGAAAGTTGCTGAAAATATTTACAGGATCAGAGAAGACCGGATATTTGGAGGTAGGCTTCCTTGGAGAGAATTATGAGAAACATTAAGAAATTGAAAACTAGGTGAATTTAAGAGATCGGAATGAATAGGCCCACTAAAATTGTTACAATGGAACTCCATGTAATTTAAGTTTTGAAGATTTCAAAGTACTAAAGGAATGTGACCACTAAGATTATTATGGGCCATCTAGACCCTATACAAAGGGGAACAATTTGTAAGATTGTGAGGTATTTCTCTAGTTAATTGGTTAGAGAAGAGGATAATCCTTTCTAATTTGTTGCTTGAACACATGTCCGATGGGATGGATCCTGTTAATTAATTAGTAAATGCACCAAATTCTACTAGCCTAGAATTTTTACCCAACTTTTCAGGAATGATTCTTGACAGGGAATTGTTCTGAATATACAAAATTTGTAGACTAGGAAGATCAGCAATTCCATTAGAGATTCCTTCCTTGAGTTTATTGCAATTTAGGTTCAGTAATGTGAGTTTTATGAGCATCAAAATCTCTTTAGGAATATGTCTAGTGAGCATGTTAAGAGATAAATCCAATCACTCGATGTTTGCAATATTGCTCAACTTCCATGGGATGAATACAGTAAGCTTGTGATTGTACAGTATCATTGTCTCTTGCCTCTTTAACTTTCCCAATTCCACATGAAAAGGCCCAGTTAAATTAGAATTTGCAATATGCATAAAATCCAGCTTTAACATGTTACCCAATTTCCTTAGAATCCCACCCTTGTAAGTATTGGACGCAAGATTCAAATGCATGAGATGCTGCAACTTCCCAAGTTTTCGAGGGATTGTATCACTGATCACATTGACTTCCAGAATCAGGTACTCCAGTATGGAAAATTCACCATACTAGCCCAGAATAATCCCATTGAAGTAACTCCCAACAAAGTTCAACATATGTATATTTTCAAGCTCAACAAACTCCCACGAAAGGATCTCGATAAAATCATTGGTGTAAGCAGTGAATTTCACAAGGTTCTTCAACCCTGAAACTCCCCTAGAGAAGGATCCATTGAATTAATTATAGATGATGTCGAGGCTTGTCAAACTGTAAAGCCTAAAAATGGCTTATGGCAATGGCCCATGAAATTGGTTGTCTCTAATATTGAAGCTCAAAATGTGGGTAAGAAAATAGACTTCTTATGATACTGATAATGTTCCAGTGAGGTTTTGCTTAACAAATCTAGTTCCACCACCCTAGACTGATTATTACATGTAATTCTAGTCCATGAATAAGGAGACACATACAAACAATTGAATCTATATTTCCAGTCTTAGATTTTTTCCAGGATGTCTGAAAGGTTTGATTTGAGTGCGAATAGGGAACTGAACTCCTCAGGAAGCTCATTTCTTAATACAACCCTGAAAAACAAATACAACTAATAAAAAACAGAATTTGAGGATTCCAACACACCTTATTTTTGTCCTTTAGAACCATCATTCCAATCCCATGATTTTCTAGCTTCTTTATGCTATTCTATCTCATACACTGTTATATATACACATTGCATATACCACCTTCCACGTTACAAGCAACAGGATCAACAATTTCACTGTCTTTGTCCAATACCCTCTTCATCAAACTTCTCCACCTCCTTTTCCAACTATTCTATGGATCAGTGTTGCACCACCAACATCTCTCTTTACTTCCATAGTCTTTACACATACCCACATGACATATCACAACACGGGTTAGTTTTCACAAACATGACTTCATCAGAAGGTTTCCATGCATTGCCCACCTTCAACAACAGAAGCTTATAGTTCTCCACCATCATGATAAACCACTCTCCTCAAATATTAACTGTAATATATACTTTCTTCCGTAATGCACTCTATTATGCCTAAAAACCACCATATACCCATAGTATATACCCCATTCAAAACCTACAATGCACCACTCAAACTGTATTAAAAATGAGCGTTCTTTACACAATTCTCTGATCTGAGACAACTATATATCGAATGCAAATACCATAATTGACCCTTAAATACTCCATTAATTATATAACATGTACTCAACTAATTCAATCCGATTTACAACCAATAAAACATTGGAATTCTTCGATATACAACACGATTTTTCCTCAAAAACAACGAGGTAGTTTTTGAAGGAATTTGATTACAACAACCATGTGAAGTGTGTCATCACCCTACATAATTAAATTAATAATTTGTCTATGTAGATCATATGGACAAAAGCTCTTATCATATGGGCATGCTCTAGACTCCACATAAATGCCATAAAAAGTGTCCTTGCTTGAGAGCCCAATGAGGGTTTTACTTTAGGCAAAACAAAATGTTGAAGTTGCTAAAGATATTTTGGGACCTGTCATATACTTTTAGCATGCCATAGACTAATTAACATTTGATTGAATGGAGACACCCCTTTTGAAATATTAGCGATAATGATAAAAACTCATCCTTGCGTAAGTATGTTGGCATTATGGATAGAAATATATCATCTAACTATAACATTTATTGTATTTTGTACTGGAGAGGTGCTCAAGCCTTTTTTCATTTCCATACTTGGGTAATCTATTCGAACATAAATAGTACCGTGATTGTGAGTGCATCTGATCAAAATTAGCATGCACCCCGTTTGTGACTATTTCCTATTTTTTACATAATGAAAATCATCCTAGAGGATGTCACCAGGGTACTACATTTTGAAAATGTGATAACTATCATGCTTCCTTTTGAAAACCATTTCTCATGGTGTTTGACCTATATTGACACATTCCCCCCACTTGGGATGTAGAAATGAACCTATCGACTTAATTAGAAGAAATGGTGCATGGCTCCCAGGGAGGGCGCATGCATGCATGCACAACCTTTTCTAGTTGGGGAACACTAAGCCTAGAGGTTTTATCTCTGCAAGGAGGACATAATTCTCTACATTCTTTTTAGGGAAAATTCAGATAAAATAAGCTTCTCCAAATAAGCATTGCATAAATCAACAGATAAATAATGTCAAATTTGGAAAGTCAGAAACAACATTAAAATTGTTATGAAGTTAATAATTTTGTTATGACTGCATGGTATGCTATGAGGCTTCCTCAATATCTATACAAAAATAACTGCAGTACTCTCCCATCACATTATGAAAACTTGTGAGGTTCTCTCCTATTCCCATGTGCAATTTCTAATTTACATATTCAAGTTCTTGTCTATATATAATATGTTCTCATGGTATTTTGTATTTTTGTCTTTGCTAAAGGAATTTGACTTACACATCCTACATTGTACACTCCCTCCTCGGAGGTAGGAAGTAACTCCTGTAACAATCCACCATGAATTGTTACAACTTGCTTACAGCCACCCTTCGCTCCCTATAGTAGTCAGGGGAAGATATGTATTAGATTGGTAGGGATACCATAGAATCTTATTCCAAGTTAGCTAATTTACTTCCCATCTAGGAGCAAAGCAATCAACCAATGTACCCCTCTTCTAGAAGGCATATAATCAAGAGGTTATAACTAATAGTAGGAAACTAGTACTATACTATAGTGACAAAATTTGTGTTTAGAATCAAGCCACCATAGTTGGATTTGCACCCATCCCAGACTACATAATATCCTTTCTTTGTATGCTTCTTGATCAATTCTTGGAAGGGCATTATCCCCGGCAAGAGGGACCCCTGCTTTCCGAGTTGAAATGATGACTTGTTTGATCAACTTCTCTGGGGAGCATTGTGCATCTCTTGGAGGTTCCCAATCCTTAATTTCATTGTAAGTAAAATTAAAAATCACCCCATGTCTAGCAAACATGGAAGCTATTGGCAGATACCCATATCTGAATTGGTTATTATAATATCTAACAATAAGCTCAGGGACATGATATGTGGTTCCATAATGCCAGTGTATTCTAGCCACTTTTCCAGAAATATTGGTTTTAGTGCCTCGAAAAATTGCTTCATCTACTGTTAGGATTCTCTCTACATGATCAAGAAGCATACTAGAATACCACTTGAAGAAAAAATCACCATAAGGACTATTCCAACCACCATCTCTATGGAAAAAGGGTGTGTCTTTACGCCATTTATTGTAGTGACCTGCATCACTTGGACCCCCATTACCCCATTCCTTCTCACCAATAGCTTCAACTGTGGCCTTAAGGCTAGAGACCATATTCTGCAATACAAGGATATGGAAACTGGTTACTAACAGACATTGATCCAAGTGGTTTAAAAAACCCATATAACAACTATATATGCATATAAGGTAAGAATCTAAGATGCAACACTGCTAACTAAAGGGTAACTTTCAAAATAAGAACTTTGTGTATACCTTATCATAGCATTGAAATTATCGAATGCCGAGGAATTTCCATCTACCATTACTCTAAGGATAATATGGATACCGAAGCTCTTCTGTAGGGCCCATTCCCACCTAAATTTTCTCTTTTATCATGAAAAAATTACACCCATGTTAGACAATTTTTTAATTATAGGTTCAAATTGTGGGCTTATTTTGATATTTAAGAAAAAACACACAACTCAAAAAAACTCTCAGGTAAATGGATAGCAGGGTTGAAGGCCAATGATATTTAAAGAAAAACAAGGGAGGGTTATAACAAGCTGGATTATTACATATTATACCAACTATGGACATAAAATAATTTTAATTTCTAAGACTTATAGCATGCAAAACATATACATGACACTCTAGGCTCATTCAAAAAATTTGTACAAAGTTTAAAATTTTTTCAACATAAGTGTATTGCATTTATGTAAATGCAAATAGGGAAAAGAAAAATAAGGCAACAGATGGATCGGACATATTTATTACCAATTCTAGAGGATTTTACCCTACAACAGAAATACATAACAATCTACATTGGTTTGTTCAATATGAATAGAAACCTTATGATATCCTTAGAACTGGATATATCGAAAAAGACTAAAACAAGAAAATTACTTCTGAGCCATTGAAAAAAAACCTATATGGATACATAGAAAAGAATCCCTTGTCATTGAAGCTAGGACAATCTATATCCAACCTTTATGAGAAAAGGAGGGCGCGGGAAATGAGTAAGCAAAATCTGGTAGAAATGAGGTTGGGGACAAATGTCCGTTGTAAAATGAGGTGGTGATATGCTAACTATGGTAAAAATGAGGTGCAACATGGAGGATATTGGAGGTATCTAAGACCTCCAATTCAACAAATGGGCACTCTAGGCCAAGTATATGCTTATAAATCGATATCTTAGGGTTTTGTATCGAATAAAATAGGAAATATAATCAACAAGGTCTTGGTTAGATGATAAAATGGAGATGTTCCAAACTTTTGTTAGGTTTTGAATCTACAATAAACAAGTACAAGTCTTGAGCCTTCTTATTGGTTTGTAGACTAGGGCCAAGTGAAAATATTGGGAAAACCTACTGCTTCTCAATCACAGCGTTTGATTTGAGATAAATCATAGGGATATTTTGATTTCAACTAGAATGGAAACCTTATGTTCAAAAACAAGGTTTGAATTACCCATAGACACATTTTTCCTGCAATCTTACATCTGTTAGATCCAGGTGCAAATTCTAGACAACTTTTGTCCATTGCGGGAAATATTCCTACAGTTGGATCTAGGTGCAAATCCTAGGAAAATTCAGCGAAAATAAATACGCAAGCTTGTAAAAATAGATACCCCATATGTGACTTATTTTTTGCATATATGTTTCCTGGTTGCAAGGATGATAAGGATCTTTCAATTTGAGGTAGGATGGGGATCTTTCAGCTCGTAACTAAGTATGATAGCGACACAGGAACAGTGAGGCAGACTGAGATCAAGGAAGAAAAATAAGAATCAATATTATTGATGGATATTGAATGAGCCTAATAGTAAAACATATAGTCCCTCAAATCCTATGGAAAATTGGAAAAGTAAATACACCAGCTTGACAAAGTAGATATCCCACTTGCAGCTTCTCAGTTGCAGGGATCTATCCTAGTTGTAATGATATTTCCCGGTCGCACAGATGATAGGGATATTTCCTAGTTGTAGGGGTGATAGGGATCTTTCCTAGTTGCTGAGATGACAGGGATATTTCCTAGTTGAAGGGATCTTTCCTGATTGCAGGAATGACATGCATCTTTCCTAGTTGTACGGATATTTCCCTGTTGCATGGATGACAAGGATATTTCTTTCAATTTTAGGTATGATGGGAATATTTGAGTTCATGACCAAGTATGATATGGACATCCCAAGGCACAAGAACAGTGATACAGGCTGACAAGCACAGTAAGGCAGACAGATTGTGGAAGACAAGAATAAGCATGAGTGTCAAGATTTGAGTGGAACTTGATAGTTTGGGTGGATCTAGACAGTTAATATAGATATTATTGAGTGGGCCTAATAGTTTAAAACACAGGGGTCCTCCTTGGAGACCATATGTTTTGTTGTTCCCTCCTTGGATATCATAGGTTTCATTCCATTCTAGTGGATTTAGGTGGATTCATGTGAAGAGATCAAAAGAGGGGCCTCCTTAAAATTCAATTAAGGTTCATATTACAGTTCACCGGCTCAAAAATAAAAATATAGATCCTTATGATATTGGAGAGGGATATTGTACTTGACTGTGATTGTATATGCATTCAAAAAAATGAAAAAAGTCAAGATATAGCCAAGATATACACTTGGGTGACACATATGTGACCAAATAACCAGCAATACTGTATCTAATTAAGAGAATACAAGAGAAGAACATGTCCCAAAAAAGCTATATTCATATATTATTATCAATAGGAAAAACCTACCACAATGGTTTCCCCCAAAATATCCTTAAAAGTCTCCTTGAAAATCCTCATGTAATTAGCATAGTGTTGAACAAGTGTTCTTCCTTTCAAAAGTGGGAGATTATCACATCCCAATGAAATATACTCATAGTTTTTCCTTCCCCACTGATCCATGTAGGTCAGATCATTATCATGGTTTATTTCTTCAACAACCCATTTTGGAAATGGAATAACGCACAATCACAAACCATAAAAACATTCAAGTCCTGAACCATTATTCTAAGGCATGGAAAAGAATGATTTTTCATAAGTAAAATTGACTTTCCTAGAGAAAACAATAGAGTTTTATAGGGTAAATTTAGAGTCCATACTTGGAATAATCCCCAACATTTCCTCCACACTGGTGAAATGACATTATAGCCTGGAATTTTAAACCATGTTTCTTCACCATATCTAGAAGCTCTCGGTATCCATACCAATTTTACTGCCCTGGAGATTCTCGTTCAACAAGACCCCACCAAACATCCACCATAACTCCCTCAATACCAGCACTCTTCAAGGCCTGAAGACTGGCATTCATAGCCTTTCGTCTATTGACGGTATTGTTATGATTTATGTTATCCTGAGGGAGCATAAAAAAAATAGGGACTCCCCCAGCTCCATGATTTTTCACAGTACCTAGAGGAAAATCATGCAATTTTTCTTCATAATCCTACTCAAATCGGGCACCAAGCTCAGCTTCGATGTCGATGGAAGGAGCAGCCTGAGTTTGGACCTCAAATCATTGTAGGCTGCTGACAAATTGAGCTGAATTTTTCCATTAAGCAACTAACATCAACATTATCTCCATTGAAGGGCAGTAAATTCTGTAATAACAAACCCTTACCTCGGGATTTGTAAACTATCCCAACAATTACCACGAAATGAGTAGAATGAAGTCCATTAACCCATGGACAATATACGAACCCTCCCATCAGGCTTGGAATTTAAAATCTCTATTTTTTTTCAAATGATAATTTTATGACGGTTTTGGATTTTCCCGGAGCCTTTCAAGTTATGTTTTTCTCATATTTATGAGTGTCATTTTTTTGTATTCTTCAGACCTTTCTCATTAAGTTTCTCATACTTTTCAATTGAATTTTCTCTCTGTAAATTATTTTTCCCTCAGTTGTATTAATATAAATTTTATTTTCTATATTTTAATTATAGATTTTTGTTTTAAATATAACCAAAACTAAATATTAAAATATTTATATTAATAAAATATTAACCTAATAATTAAAATTTACATTGTGAAAAAAATTAACAATATCAATAAAATTTTATATAATAAATAAATAAAATTGTTAGATAAATGGCAGGCTTAGTCGTAATTATACATACTTGGTAAGTTTTTTTTATTAAAGTATACGATTCATGCAGCTTGTTTCCTACTTACTAGATGTAGTAATTGGCAGTATCAAGTGCGAATTACAGGTGTGAATATGCATATTTGTAGCAGACAATATAGACATGTATACAATCAGTATTGTACTTTATTAGGGAGGCCCCTTATCTACATATCCAAATATACCAATAGGGAAACAAAAACCAACTTTAGTAGTACCAAGACATCTCCTTTAGTCATCCACAGTTTGTGAGCAAAGATATCATAATTTATGGTCTGTGCTACTTGTTTTATGATCTAAGACCATGATTACAAGAGGTTGAATGTCAGTGGTACTTCCAAACCATTACCAGGAGATGGCTAACCATATTAGGTATTTGTTATTTTCGGTCGGGATCCTCGTCTTATAGTTGGTCCTTCACCAGGAAGATTGTCTTATAATGGTGGATGGCTTACAACCATCACCAATGACATAAACAACAATGAAAAATGTGTATAGAATATGATAAAGTGGGGACATGCCTGCCAATTCCATGCCTAATAAATAGAATATGCTACACTCTCAAAACCAGGATTCCATCAAACTAGTATCAAAATTTATGATGGGTGATCTAAATCAGTTTACATCAAATATATGCTGAGTGAATTTTTTCATGTCCATCATCGTTGACGTTTCAATTTCTCGATTAACTATCAAATACGTTCCCAAAAGAAAAAAATGTCTTACAGGACTTCGAATTCTAGGCCTACCTCCCATATTCTCCCCCCCCGCCACTTTTCATCATGTCGGGGATTGGTAATGCACAATGTAAATACATTAGGGCTCACATTCTATGTATAGTACATCGCCCTAACATGTGTTGATTATAACTTGCAAATTACGATATTGTTTATATCACCTGGTATGTTTTATTGCTTTGGTTTTTTCCACTAGCAGTCTTGTCGAGCCTTATAAAAACTTATATAATTATATGCCAAGGTCATGTAAAAATCCTATAAAAACTATAATTATATGCCAAGGTGCCAAGGTCGTTTCCAAATTAGCCTATAAAAACTGTAATTATATGCCAAGGTGCCAAAGTCGTGTCCAAATTATTGTATAAAATCTATAATTATATGCTAAGGTCATGCAAATTAGCCTTATAATTAACAGTATATGCCAATGTTTAGTGGGTTTTTTTATATGCCAAGGTCACGTCGAAATTAACATATAGTTGGGTTTTATTAATTCAATTTTGTTAATATAGGGACATGTACATATATATTATATATATGTTATATTTTACTAAATTCTAACACTGCAAATGGATTCAGAGACCCCGTTTTAAGGAGGCCTATGAATCCACTTGCAGTGTATAATTTAGTAAAATATACAAATTCATTGTCAAATTTGTAATTTTTTTCATTGCCAGAGTGACAACTAAAAATGACCAATTGTTATGTGGTCATTTTTAGTCTAGATATATCGTGACCAAATTTGGTCATTTATCTTGGTCGTTTTTAATTAGTTTTTATCACGTGACTAAAAGTGGTCATTTATCTTGGTCTTTTTTAGTTAGCTCACTTAAATTTATCAATTTTGGTCACTTATCCCTTGAAAACAATTGTGGTGACCAAAATGTTTGGTCTCTTGGTCACTAATCTCTCATTTTCCACTAGTGTTAAGATGTTCATGGGCCATTATGATTTGAAATACCTTGTCAATAATGTTGTGTTGGGGGGGAAGAAATGCCATTGGCTACTTATTTTTTCAGGAGTTTGATTTTGAGATAATTGTGAAGCCGGGTCACTTGAATGCTGGCCCAGATCACTTATCACGAATTGAGACAGGTAAGGAACAAACCAACATTGAAGATGGGTTACTAGATGCATATCTATTCAGAGTTGACATGGTTGATGATTACTATGAATAAATAATTCAGTTTCTGGCGATGGGAGCAGCACTAGAAGAGCTTACTACAAGTCAGAAGAATTAGTTGGTCATCAAGGCCATAGATTTCTAGCCGATTGGTGGACAACTCTATGAACTAGGAATAGGCGAGATATTGCGGAAATGTGTTTTACCACATTAAAAAGGGAAGATATTAGCAGAGGCACATGTGAGAATTGCTGGTGGACACTATGGAGGTCGTGCTACTTCCAAGAAGTTTCTCTGTGCAGGGCTTTAGTGGCCCACTCTTCATAATGATGCAACACATTATGCGCAAAGTTGCGATGTCTGTCAAAGAACGGGAAAAACGTCAAGGAGGGATGAGATGTCATTGGTACCTCAGGTGACATTGCAACCATTTGATAAATGTACTATGGAATTTTTTGGACCAATTAACCCACCTGGAAAGAGAATTGATGCACAGTACATAATTACAATGACATACTATCTGACAAGATGGGCGGAGGACGCACTTGTTGTCGATTGCATTGCTGCGACAATAGGGATGTTCTTGTTTGACAACATCGTGACATGGTTTAGATGCCCAAGGATATTGATGAGTGACCAGGGGAGTCACTTCATCAGTTGCACAGTTAGCACATTGACAGAGGAGCTTCAGATACAGCATAATAAAAATACCATGTATCATCCACAAGAAAGTGGGGCAGCGGAGGTGTTCAACAAGGTGTTGTAGCATGCACTTACAAAGGTATGTATCGCAAGCTATGATGAATGGGATTTGAAGATTCCAGTAGTCTTGTGGTCATATCACACCACTTGCCAAATATTGATAGGAAAGACACCGTTCAAATTGGTGTATGGGTGAGAGGCATTCATTCCTATGGAATACATTAGTCAGGGTTTGCGCATAGCAGCAACGACGGCCATGGATGATGGAGAATCATTATAAGAACACCTAGAATAGTTGTTATAGCTCAAGGAAGACCGATTCATTGCAGGTTTTCACCAATGCATTGAGAAGGATCGACAAAATGCTTGACACGATCGGCATATCAAGAACAATTAATTTCATCAAGGAGACTTGGTGTTGTTGTATGACAAAAAGTTCAACAAGCATCCAGGTAAGTTACAGATGCATTGGATAGGTCCATATCTCATTGATTCCATTACTTCAAGAGGTGTATTACAACTGCAGCAAATAGATGGTGAAATGTTGCTAAAGCTAGTGAATGGTAGCAAGCTGAAGCCCTACAGGGCAGTCCTGGAGTTGCGCGGTGCTTAAGGCATTGCGTAGGGAAAAAAAATGCTAAGGATAGGATGCTAGGTAGGAGGATGGTGCAGCAAGAGGGAGTGGTTGCATAATTAGAGTAATGAATATCATAGTTAGGAGGCCATGTTGTGAAGGCCACACGGTCACGACATAGTCAAATCAGTAATTAATGAAGATATTTAAAGTAGTTAACCAGTGATTCTTGTTGAAGCGACGCATATTTATGGCAAATTCAACCATTGGATCGATAGAATCAACGATGGATTTGGGAAGTTAATGCATGATTTAATCATCATGATCAACATTATTTGGTCATGATGGTTGAGGGATCGATTCCTCCCTATCAGAAAGGGCCGAATGCAGTCGTAATTCACCATTGTGCAAAGTGTGAAGTGTTGATAGAGGTGTGAAATAGAGTTTCCTTAAGTTGAGTTGTGGTGATTGGGTGAGTTGCAGAGTGAGGTAAGGTTAAGTGCCCACTGAACATTGTGGGGCATGCAGCATCATCAAGCCATGGTTGAAATTTATAGTGAAATGGTTTGGCCAGTCATTCCAATCACTATTGAAGGGGCAGTTGCAAGTATGCCGGTGGGATATTCCTTTGTTCTGAAGAAGAGAGGGGCGCAAGGGATCATGTCCTCAGTTCTGAAGAAGAGGTAGAATACAATGCCTATGAGGGAATAAGAGGAGGAATCTGTGTAGTTGGGTCCATCGAATTCAGGGATTGTGGACTCATCATCCCACACAAGGGTGTCTACTATGGACATCTTCTAGGTATGTGCCTCCCACGTGGCCCAATGTGAAGCCAAGGAAGATGACCAAGAACCAGAAATACTCGGTGAATATGCCAGAGATTCCGCAAGGTATGGCATGTACCATGGATATCGTGCCTGTGCTGATGGGAATGAAGTATGATGATCAAGACATGCTTGCATTGACGAATATCATGAAGGTTCCCTATGTCCCTATGGTATCGGTAGGAGGTGGCCCGATCGTACAAATTTTGCAAGACTGGGCGGATAGGTTGGATAGAATAGGACTATTGGGATTGATCAACATCCTGCATTTTGGGTGGTTCAATGAGGAAAATGCATGCATAAAGAAGCTCTTGGAATGCTTCCATGGTGGGATTTTGTGGTTGGACTAGCCAGTTGTAGTCATGATAGCACTTATTTTAGATATCATGGGGCTGCCTACGGATGGGAAAGACCCCTTGTAGTATTTTAGAGGAAGGGATAACAATAAGAGACTTGTGGAAAAGTTGAAAAAGAGATATGCTTTGCAGTGGGATAGATGGACGTACAACATCAACAACATTAATGATCTAGATGTTTGTATTGGCGCATAGATTTTGTATATTAAGATAGTGAGGATGAACATACCTAATCACTACAATTCATGGGTTATTTCATTCGTAGAGCAATGTGCGCAAGGAGTACATGGGAATTGGTCACTATTTTTAATGAACTAGTTGACAGAGGATGGAATAGCAGTTTAGGTGGGGCAGAGGCCATTTGCATATAGTTAGTTACTGATCTTAATTGCACTTGTGGCTTGGATGGAGCCAGACGATTACCATGGAATGGATGTAGGTACAGTAAAGATATTCAAGGGAGCACGCTACCAGAACCTCTGGTGGGTGAAGGAAACTAACAGACTTAAGGAATTTGCTGTTCAATTTTGGATCCACTGGGAAGTGCTACAGGCTATAGCTGTGTGAATTCTGCAATTTTCTGAGGAGGTTGTGATGAAATTCCAACGGGTTTCTTAGTTTGTGATTATCCCACACACCATTCATGTGCAGGCGTGGCATGACCTAGGGAAGCAGTGGTTTCTGACACCATACAAGTCGTATGATGCGTAGTTGGAGATAATTGTTGATGATTGGACCATAGCATGAAGAGGACCGGTCAGCATATAATAGATGTTGATAGGTCCAACGGTGGATCCACCAGTTTATCTAGTATGTGAGCCTTACTACTAGATTCGTCGTCATTCCAATGCAGTGTCATCATGGACACCCATTGACTCAGAAGCAGGGTGCACAGTTGAAGAATGAAGGATGAATAAGTGACAGGAACAAGGTGTGACAAGTAACACAACCCTAGGGATGGAGGTGTAGTTGAACCAGTTTGTTGCGGCCATTACAACCGCAACAGGCATGGCATCTGAAGAGATGAAGAAGAAATTGAGATATGGATTCAATGAGATAAAGGATCAAATTGATTCATTAGTTGATGTAGTATTTAAGAAGGAACCAGAGGTAGTGACTATGTAGGACCTTGGCTCAATAAGCACTAGGATGCAGATTCAGAATGTGCAAATTCCACCGCATGTAATTGAGACCAATAAAAGGGATCTTAATTACCTCCTGCATCAGTTGAAATATTTGTCCATCAATATCAATGCAATGTCCACACAGATATTGGTGCATATGCGGAGAGTCTCTAATTAGGATTTGGAAGACATAGAACAAAGTATCAGTGTTCAGTTCATACAATTGTAGGATAAAGAGGAAGAAGTGCAGAAAGAGGTTAAAGAGTTGAAGAAGGAACAAGAGCGCATAATCGCGGAGAATGCCAAGGCCATCAAGGAGTTGAAAGAGGATAAGGATCGAATGGTGGTTGATAAAGAGCATTTTTGAGACAACAGAGTGTGGTTGTAGGAGGCCATTTTTTATGCCTGTTAGCATGTATATGAGAGCACGACAGAACTAGATGTAGTGGAAACTGAAAAATAGCTTGGAGCGGTCACTATACAGTTGCAGTGAGATAAGGCATACTTGCAGGAACTGGTACATCCAGGCACACTATTGGAACAAGTAGTAGAGAGAAAAATCACTATAGAGGATTTAGCGACACAACTAGAGGATATGGATCAAGAAGAGAAGAAGGTAATTGAGGCAGCTACGCAATTTTGGGGCAACGTAGTCCAAGATGAGCAATTGGAGCAATTAACCACACAGTTGCAATAGGCAGAAGGGAAGATGGAAATGCGGAAGACGTCACTGAGAGCATTGCCACCAGGTTTTCATATCGCAAAGTCTATGGAGCTGAAGGATTGGTAACAACACATCGTGAAGGCAAGGGGAAGGAAGGAAAGGCATTGTATGTAGTTAGATGAGTTCCAAGATACTGAAGCGTAGCTTTCTGTTAAGGCATTTTCGGCATTGCAGGTAGTTCAAGAAGGAAAAAAGGAGGTTACTGATAAGATGGTTGAGCATCCATTAGCACATTATTTGAAAGGAATCCAGGAGATTACTGAGAAGGTCAAAAGACATGTCAAGGATATCACTCAGCAATACGACGACTTCAAGGAGAAGATCAATGAATACACCATGTCTAGCTGATGTGGCTCGAGGGAAAGCTAAAATATTGTGTTGGGGGCTTGTTGGCAAGAGGTTTTGGGGTAATTTAGTTGTGCAACATCGTGAATGCTGCACAAGGTCAAAGATACCGCGCAAGTTGGAAAACAATGCGCAAGTCAGAATTATAATATTTTATCTATTTTTTGTCATATTTTGCAGTTTTGACAACATTTTGTGGATATTGGTCATTATTTTGTAGATTCAGTTGAGAAGTAGTTAGGAAGTTGTCTAAGTGGACCATGAATGTAAAGGCGTAAGCCTATAAGTAAATGTACAGTTTCAAGTGTTAAGGGTTCCATGTTTTTAACTCTTGGACACTCTTTAGTTCTTGTGCATTCTTTTGAGTTTGGTATGTGTATGTGAGAAGGAGGATTGGTTTAGAGAATCTATATTTGGTTGCGAAGAATAATATGATATGACGGAGGTTGATCAGAATCATTGTGTCTTTTTTGTTTTCGTATTTTCTTGTTTTTGACAATCCAATTATGAATGCAATGTGTATCTGCGATATGGATCTGTGTATGACGCGATTTTTTCTGCTTCAATTGATGTTATACTACTGGATCGGTTTGCACATTGATGGTTTATGCTATGATTTTGGTGTGATAATGAGAT
This sequence comes from Pseudotsuga menziesii, assembly GCA_001517045.1. Classification (NCBI taxonomy): domain Eukaryota; kingdom Viridiplantae; phylum Streptophyta; class Pinopsida; order Pinales; family Pinaceae; genus Pseudotsuga; species Pseudotsuga menziesii. Next base: position 105,874 of record LPNX011165729.1, on the reverse strand, counting down.
TTGTTGAATGATGATATAAATATGTTAATGCATAAGTTGAATGGTTAGATATACAGAATAAATTCTATGATAAGTGAATAAGTAGACACATGGTCCTCCTTCATTCTATGGAAACTTGGTTCCGTCAGTTCTCCCTCGAACATCTCAAGTGAGACTTTATATACTCTGCAGGTGTTGCTGGACGAGGTAAAGCCTGTCTGGTTCAATTCTCATGGAGATCGCAGTGGTTTGGATGTCGAAAAAGAGGTGAACCCCTATTGACTGGTTTTGTGTCAACAGCAACGCTATTTTTTGAAAATAAAAATAGTATTTTTTATAGTTTTTTATAATTATCTAAGTGATCATTCCTCTAAAATGGTACACCTTTAGTGGGTGCATCCTTTGAAGTTCTTAATGAAATAATCATGAAATGGTTTTTTTTTATAGAATGTAGAGGTCAATGTCTTATATTGCACCATATAATTTGTTTTTAAAATGATTAATAATTGAAAAAATTATGGAAAAAACACTAACAACATGTTTTTTGAGTTAAGGAGTTAGGACACAATAGAAATTGAAAAAAAAAGAAAATATAATAATTTTTAATAAAAATTACATATTTAGAATATGTAGAAAAAATGCTATTTATATTTAATATTTTGTCAAAAATGATTGTGTGTAGATTATTGAAATGAGTGCATAAACAACGGCTTCTTCCGAAACTGGAAGAAAGGCCCAATTAGCTATGGTTTATCATATACCATAGTACAACTGTGGTATTACCAAAGAAAACTCCAAACCATACACATAGGACTATTGGTGACATGTGAGAAAGTGAATTGGCATGTTTAAATTGAAATTACATTTCATGCCCTCATAGAATTGGAAAACATGTGCTTGTTATAGAACTACAAAACCTGCATGTGTTATAGAACTGCAAAACGCATGTGATTTATAGATCTACAAAATGCGTGCACGTTATGTAGTTTTATAATGCAGGTGTGTTATGTATAGAAAAAAATCTATCACTATATCCAATACATCAAATGTATGGTTAATAGTTTATAGGGGGTGTGGAAGGGTCAAGCACCTAGGATGATGTTGGAAGTTCAGGTGGGGATGGTTAATAGTTGAGAGCAGGTGCGGAAGGGTGAAGGGCCTAGGAGGATGTTTGAATTTCAAATGGGGATGTTTAATAGTTTAGAGGGGGTGGAGAAGAGTGGACCTACAAGGATGTTGTAATTTTGAGTGAGTATGGTTAATAGTTTAGAGGGGGTGGGGAAGGGTCAAGGTCCTAGGAGGATGTTGTAAATTAAAGTGGAGAAATATGAATGGAATGGGAGCATTACAGGTTACAAAGGTAGAGAGCACTAGTACAAAATAAGGAATTAGCTACTACGTGACTAAAATTTTTAGTCACCACAGGTTTTTCAAGTGATTTACTACTAAATATTAGCAATTTTGATTGAACCAACTATAAACAACTAAAATTAATGACTAATGTAGTCACCAGTTAACAAATATGACTAGACAATAAGTGATAGAGTTAAAAAACACTAACATAAATGACCAATTTAGTCATGGCATAAAAAATGACTAGCTAGAAGAATATGAATTATCCATTTATGTTAGTAATTTTTTATTGTCACTCCAACAATGGAAAATTGCAATTTTGACGATGACGTTTTACAATTTACTAAATTTTGACACTACAGATAGATTCTCTCTAGATCCATCTGTGGTGTTAAAATTTAGTAAATTGTAACATTGTAGATGGATTTGTGTTACAAAGGGTATTTGATGAATTAATCCTAATTAACATAACCCATAATTTTTTTTTTTTAAGATAAGTACAAGAACATGCTAACCATATTTCTATGTTCAATATCCTTGGCCATTTTGTATACCTTATAAGATTAATAAAGTGAGATCTAGACCACCCAAGTTAGACCTAGTACTCCAGTATAATGCTTACTTCAGGGAGGCTATGGATATGTTTGATAACATATCAATACAAGACTAATCAATTAATACGGATGATAGACAAATAGAAAACCTCTACTACATTGGACCACATCTAGACATATATAGAGGTAAATAACACTGTCAAAATACATTTACTTAAAAAACTCTATCCACAAAATATATTAATATATTACATGCTATATAGTTACAAAACATAACATATATAAATTATAAAACACACATATATATATAGGTCCAGTTGTGTTTAGTTCGATCACAAGGTATCGATCAACAATTAGTCCAGTCCAGGTAGTCACTGTGTTCTGTACATTTTGTCTGTGTTGGGTCAGTCTTTCAGTAAACGGCTGTTGAAAACATGTGTAACACCATCTAGTCAACATGGGGCTTAAAGGGAACATGAGGGGCTTCTCTTTCTCGGGTGGTTTAATGAATGGTATGGTATTGTAACCTAATTGATAAAAGATACCAAGAAAGATCAACACCTTGTTATAGACATTGACATACCTTGAGAGGAGTACTTAAGGAAGGGGATATAGACAGTATTCATAGAGGGGCTAGAGATAGGGAGAGGGAATAGATAGATCCATTCATGGAGGGGAGGGGAGGTCAAGTTGTGCCCAACGTTATGTAGGTACCATTCCCCTAATGACACCACCCTAGTTAGTTAGTGATTGCTTGCTAGCTGCTGGCTTACATCCCCAATAACACACCGAGTCACCACATCAATCCCACCAGAAGAGATCAAGACCGATGGCGGTGCTCTCCCTATTTTTGTCAAGTGAGCGGGTTCGTACCCTCACCCCCACCATTGGCTAAGAAGACATATGTCCCCTCATGCCTCCAACAGATGACAAGAGATGTCCTCCAGACGAGAAAGCAATCCCTATTAAATAAATACCTTGTTCACCATGAGTCACCATCACGCCGGACCTTGTTAAATATAAATATCCTAGGAACCTTCAACAGAGACCCCAAAAGGCCTAGAAAGAGAGGCAAGGAAAATGAAATGGATTGCTTTCTTTTCTTTTACTTTCCTAGCTTAGGGCGGTTGGGGTTAACCCAATGATGAGCCCATGGATGGTTAGTAGCATAAAATTATTAAACCTATCGAAACACTATACACGAGAGATATATAATATATGTTTCTGAGTTGCCGTGATAGTTATATTATATTGAGTTAGTTCAAGTTCCCAACAAACAATCTATTTATTGATTATAGAAAGCCTAGTTGGAACAAACAGGGCGGGGTGGGGAGAATGATGGAGCTGAGTCACCTGATCGATCAATTTATCCATGCCTAATTGCTTATATCCTCTGATTGAGGAGGAGATATTTTTTACTTGGACTGGTATAACTTGCACTGGCTTCCCAAAATATTGTATGGCAGAGACGATTGGATTCAAACCAATACTAAGAAAGCAAACCAGCTTTCATCTCTTGTCATCCTCCTCATTATAGTACTTTATCATCCAATTCTGAATCATACGAGTCCATATCAATTTATTACGGGCTGTTTTGCTATGGAAGAATGCTAATGGAACAAATATATAATCAGTGTATTTGGTAGGATTAAAAGGTCTAACAAACTATCCCAAAAGGCTAAAGGTTCCTGGCTCCTTCCTTCCTATTTATGGGGTATCTCAGAACTACCTTCTCAAATTTATAAATTACAACTAGATAATACCCGAGCTTTCCTTCGTCTGGTTC
>LPNX011165729.1:84083-102075 GCA_001517045.1 Pseudotsuga menziesii | reverse complement strand
ATATATAACACAACATAACATAAAAATAAACAATATAAATGCTCCCAACACACACATATATTATTGTAAAACATATATATAAAATAAAACTTACAATACAATATAAAATAAACAAAATAAAATATAAAATATACCATATCATATGTACTATGTAAACTAATAAAATGATCATTGAAATATGACCAAAATACCTCTAGCTCAAACCCAAACATACAACCAACCTCTTCTTGAGTTCATTCATGGAGGATTATGAGAAGGAAATGACTTATGAGAAAGCAAAGATGACCTGCATAGCTCTTTGTAAGTTTATTGTTTTAATTTTTTGCACTGGATCACTGGAACGAATCGAATAGCCAATAGGATTAACGTAATGGATATTTTTCTTTGACTGCAGAGGGATTTCTTCAAAGTAGTCCAGACAATAGCTTCACTGAGAAAATTGAGGCGCATAAATTGTGAAAGCATCAAGCTACCCTATGAATCCCTTGTTTGTTGAGCAACTATGACTATGTTACTCTGTTCCTGCTTCATACACAGTAAACTCTATCATTTCTAGAATCAACACTATATGATATCATGGTGAGTTCCTCCCCAAATTACCCAAGTATGAATAATTTTGTTAAATTCGTGGAGATTTCCTACTTAGATTATATAAATAGACCTTTGGCACCAAATATTTTCTGTTGGCAAGAAGCCATGAGGGTTTGGTGGGTTTTGGGAGGAAAATAGTTGTGAATTTGGTCTGAGAGCTGCTTTTGGTGTTTTGGGTATTTATTAGGTCACATTGATGCTTGTCGAGGAATTGTGATGCTTAGAAACCATTGCCGAGGGTTTAAAATTTGGGTATTTATTTTCGAGTTCTTCCATGGATAGAAGAGCATTCAAGAGATCTTGGAGGCTCTTAAAGAGGTGGGTGATGAATTGTAGGTTGGTTTCTTGGTTTTATTTGGAAATTTATCTTATGCATGTTAATCTTGGTTAGCATCCTACATTGTGAATGTTAAAAATTGTCTAGCATCCTGAATCTTGATTCTTTATTGTGAATTTTGATTCCTAAATAAATGGTTTTTCAATAACTAGTAAGAATTCGGTTCTTTAGTTCCCAAGAAAATGAATGGCCACACCTCAAAGAACAATAGTGCTTCTACTACTAAGTTCCTTTCCTGAAGCAAGTGTTATTGAACCCTCTGAATGTTATATGTTCACCCATCTATCCAAAAGTTCTATGTGAAGCTTTTCCATTCCCATCTCTGTGAAAGTGCATCAACTTACTATGCTCAAAACCTTAGGGTACTTAGAAACACTAATCATTGTTTGTCTGTGAGATTTTTGTCTCTTCAACTAGAAAGAAACCCTTATGTCATTTACTGAGATAGATCCCCTGACAGTTGTGCAATTTCTTATGTTGTTCCCTAGGTTTTTTTTGCTCTCATAGGGACAAATTCATGGGCATAATGTGCAGGATAACCTTCTTGCACCAATCTAGGTCTTCGAAGCAATTCTCAGGCTAGACGGGGGGTACCCTCAAATAGACTAAAGATATATTTCTATGAGGATGATAATCTTTTTATTATTGTAAGACCAAATCTAACCAACAGCAGAAGAAGCAGTTACAATAGGAGAGTAGTAAGCAAGAGAAAAGAAAAATAGAACATAGCAAGGACCAACAATAGATAAAACAACAACATCTTATTTTTATTTTAAAGAAGGATAATATTTTATAACATGCCCTTTTTTATTACAATTTCAACAGACAATATCACTTTTTATCTTTCTACTAGTTGGGTGCACACACTTTCAGCTGAAGAGGATATTAAACTAGACATCTTTGCTTGTTCAACCAGTCTGTTAGTTCTCACCTCAGAGGATTAAGTATGCCCAAAATATTTAGTCTGTTGCTAGTTCTTACCTAGGGATTATTTTTTCCAGTCCGTGGATATAAAACACATAGCCGATGTTGCTTGTTTGGTCAACCTACCATTCCGAGGGATTAAATATGACCTAATTCCTTGTTGTTCAATCAGTTAGTGTTAGTTCTCACTGAGGGATTTAGTCCGTTGTCGATAGTTCCTATTTCCGGTAGTTCTCACTTTAGTACTTGGGTTTTCTATTCAAGGGAAAAATTGGGGGTTTGTACTAATGTCGATAATACACCAGTTGGACTCGCAGATAAGCCAACTCGAAAGGGTCTTAGTTACCATCATTTTCACCACACCAAAGGATGATAAATATCGTTTGTGAAGTATTCTATCGAGTGATGATGTTTCCCTACCTCCCTTTAAATGATGTCTCCGGGCTCAAGAAGCTATGTCTCCATGTGTTGCAGAGGATGCATCTGCTTTAGTGGAGCTAGTGGCAACTGGTGTGACTGGACAGGATGATGCATACAATATTTTTGCAGATGAAAAATATTATACTAAATGCTTTGATAATGACAAGAAGTAAGTTCAGGGAAATGAGGAATGTATCAAATTAGACACATTGATCCAGAAAAATGCAATAGAAATAGGAGGTAGTAAGAAACCTATGGTGTCTTTAGTTTCATATCAATCGTTTATAAGGTTTTCTTCAGAACCTACTAAATGGGTAGAGGAGAAGCAGGTGGATCCATGGTTTGAATATTCAATGTCCTCTAAGCATATGTAAAAAAGGAATATTGGAGATAAGGATGAGAGGAGTGCACATACTAAAATGTCTACTGAATCATTGACTGATCCAAAAATGGAAGAACAAAAGATTTAGAGCATGACTGCGCCAAAACTTCCTTATCCAAAGAAGCAAGGTGTTTCAATTTAGCTTCAAGGAAATTCAATTCAATTAGCACAACTCCTATCAAGAATTGTGTTGCTCGAAAGGGTGAGGTTGAGAAATACGAATACAAGTCAAAGGGAATCAGGGTGAAGAAATCTTGTGTGAACTCAACAAAGAAAAATAGAAGAGGCCTTAATAAATATCATGGGAAATCTAGTTAAGAGAAGTTTAACCAAGGGAAATTAGTCAAGCAGTTGTCTTTTTACAAGCATGAGCAAGTTTCCCCTATAAAATCTGGCACTAAACCTTCATTAGAAAAGGTGACAGGTTCATCAAAATTAAATTTGAATATAAACAATACTGCAATAATGAAATTGGATTGTGTGTCACTATCTACAGAGTTGCATTTAGAAAAATCAAACAAGCTCAGAAAAGTGTAAGTCTTATATTAATTTAGTTGCATTTCAAATTACAATTTTCTTCCTTTTGTTGTTATATTTAGGTTCCCACTTATTAATGTTCACATTGTCCTTCCTTTGTTGTTCTTATCATTTTTTCTTATGTTACAGGTATGATGTTGTAAAAGAAGTAAAATTTAGAACTATGTCAAATGATTCTGACATTGCTACCCCATCTACATCTATGAAGCATCTTAAAGCAATTGCACAAGCTAAGCAAGAACAAGCATGTTCTGCATCTTTGCCACATTTCGTTTCAATTGAATAAACTGAGAATCCTATTCTGTTTATTTCCAGTCCTTCACCAATCTGAGGGAGTAGTTCATATCACAGTTCACCACTCCAACTTCAGTTATATGGTGAGCCAACCTAGGATACAAAGGATTCCATTTCCCATACAGAATCAAGAAGTCTTAGATTTAATGTGTAGCAGTGGGGTTTTCCAAATACGATGGATCTGGAATCAAGTGAAGAAGGTAAAATAAGGTCAAAGAGAAAATCGATTGGAGGGACACTTAGTGGGGATACAGAAGTAGCAATTTCCAAGGATACTTTTGAAGAAATGCTTGAGACGCTGTCAAGGACGAAGGAAAGTATTGGCAGAGCATCGCGTCATGCTATTGAATGTGAAAAATATAGCCTTGCTGGCGAGGTAAGCTTGATATCTGTTATTTTCCAGTATGGTAAACAAGCAACTCATTTTATTTTTTAATACTGTGGTTTTTTTACTTTTGGAAAATTAATGATGAAAATTGTCAAGGATTAGAGTGAATAATGAATATCTTGCATGTAGATCATTTTTTCTTTCATAGTGACTTATGAGAATCCTATACATTGGGTATTTTTCCCTACATTAAACTATTTATCAATGTCTTTTTAGTTAGAACATGAAACCTCTTACATATGGATGTGGATACTATATCACAAGACCAAACTGGTGTCTTCAACAAGATGCAAAGTACCCCCTTCTATTCTCTACTACCCAGTGGTCTCTTATTGGCCATGGGATTTACCTATCCTCCATCGAATTGATTGTCTTGGATTGAATGAGCATATCAAAATATAGAAAGGCTTCAGGATTACACTCACATTCTAATATCTATAATGTGTTTTTTATGAACCACTCTACAATATTAGGATGTAGGTGAAACTCTACCACCTATTCTTCATGATGACTTGCATTAATTTAGAGGCCAAAGCAAAATTCCTCTGGATGATAGATCTCATTTTCCTCTTACTCAAATTCTGTCATTTTTTGTTGAAATATATTTTCAAGCTTCTCTTCTTTTTGTTTTGATATTTGTAATTGGTTGGTTTAGATGCTTGAGTTAGATTATGTTTTTAGATTGATTATTGGGATGGTTTGGTTAAATTGGGGCCATTAGCTTACCAAGGGTCTGTTTTTAATTTGGTAATGATGAAGATGGTAGTGGGGATTTTCATCCGTCCTCTGTATGCTGGTGCTGCTGATATAATTTCAAGAAATACCCTCACATTTGAAAATATATGGACTATTAGGAATGTAGGAAACTTAGTCCCATCCTGATTTTGTTCTAAATGTTTTTACTAAGAGAAGCTAGGTGCATTCTAGTGTGCAACACTGAAGAGATTGTAACGTTAGCTAACGCTTGGGAGTTTTAGAGGGCTGATTGTAGATCATGGTCGAGGGTTTTTATGCAATGAAGTCAAAGCTTCATTCAATTTTTGTCTAAGAGGAGTATCATAGAATTTACAGGGTAGGGCAAGAATGGGCCGAGGTTGTGGCCACCAAGAAGGAACCCTTGCCCCATTATATGAATCAAAACCCTACCCTACAGTGTTGAAGACTTAGGATTAGAGGACCAAATTTAGAAGTAATCTATCTGTATTTGAGATTTGAGAGATGTTATGTCCCCAGATAAAACTTATAACACGCAGGTAGCTCCCTAGCTAATAAATATTCCATAAATTGCTGCAAAGACGGGAAAGGAAACAGGATAATAAATACCCCATAAATTACTGCAAAGACAGGAAAGGCAACTGGGTAAAGTAAAGGAAAAGCACCAGCGAAAACATATATAAATAGAGAAAAGTTAAACTTAGGCTAATAAATACCCCATAAATTGCTGCAAAGATGGGAAAGGAAATAGGGTAAAGGAAAGGAAAGGAAAAGCACCAGTGAAAACAGATATAAATACAGAGAAGTTAAACTTAGAGGTAAGTAATTGACAAGGTGGGTTGGAGATCATGCAGACAAAGGAAAACTTAAGACATGAGGAGATTCATCAATCAAGATGACAAGTCAAATATATGGTAGGTTCAATTTTTCTCATCTGTTATAGGGTCCGGCAAACTCCTGGGAAGAGATGAGTTGTCTCTTTCCTTATAGAGCAATAGCTAACTTCACCCAGTTCCATAAATTGACCGAGTTTATTCATAAGCGAAGGTAGGAGCATAGAGAGTTCACTTGTTGATCCAGCAAAAGCAAAAGAGGTAGAGGTGTGTTAAAACAATATTCCCAGGAAAAGAGAGGATGGGTGAGGTGGGTCAAGGTGCAGGTTGAGAGTGAGCACTATTACACTGATAATGCACCAGGCTTATAATGGGTTTATAATAAGATTCTTGAAGACGCATCTAATAAGAGTAAATGGAGTTGGAATTCAGGCAATTCTAAACTTTGTGATGAGATTGGTGTTGGTGGATAGAAATTGAAACTGTCAAATATTGGTATTGAGCTTCACGTTGAGTATCCACTGCCTCCAGAATGGCAACAATGTTTAGACCTTAAGGTTTGTTTTCTTCTATGTTTTTCTTGATTACCTATTGTGTTTTTTGTTATTCATGATATTTTTTGGTTGTTGTGGATGTGGTAGAGATGAAATGGATCGAATCTCCTTGAAAGCATGAAGCACAAGCTGTCTAGGGAAACTTGGGAAATTCAATGTGAGAAATAAAGCCAACAGTTATCGAGGAAGAGGAAGAAGGAAATTAGAGATTTTAATGTTGCCATGCATGTGTTTGCTTGCTTTCATTTCACCTTTGGGGGTAATTGATCATTTCACGGTGTTGTTGTTGCTCATTGCAGTCCTCAAAGGATGTGGGGATAGCTTGTTTTTTGTTCCTGTTCCTCCTATTGTTGAAGATGCAAGGAAAGTGTTTGACAATATTCCTGAATGGAATGTGGTTTTGTGAAGCGATATGAATGCAGGGTATGGACTGAATGGAAAAGATGAAGAGGCAATAGTGTCATATTTTGGGAGAGGTGGTTTAGACACCAACACAATTAGAAATGAGACACATGATAAATAAATCAATGGGATAGTTTTGAATTCATATTATAGCTTGGTTTTTAACATTATATACAAATGTGCATGCAAGACAATCAGAAAATTCATAAAAGTAAAAGGAAATCTCTTCTCGGCACCCCTAGTTTATTTTCCATGGTTTTTATGCTTGCCCATTTATCTTAAATGGTCATTCTTCTTAAATAAAAAAGCTAATGAGTTGGGATTTTTTTTGTTTGGTATTTCATTGGATAGATTTAGTGATCTTCCACTCCTAGCTAACGTTTTCTGTTGTTTTAAGAATGAAGGGAGGAAGAATGGCTTCTGCAGAGTTTATTCATTTAGGTTAAGTACTGAAATTGTAGACTTTTAACTAAATCATTCAAGTAGATGTTGAAATGTTGGTGAATTATCCTCCTGCATACTTGACTGTGGTGAAACTAGGTAGAAGAAAGAAGAACAATGAATTTCATATTCTTATCCCTTCCCCCTCTTCCAATATTTTCACGGAAACCCAAATGCATTTTATATCTCTCTCTCTATATCCTATTTAAATGGGCCACAATTCCATACATTTGTATTAATTGGTTCCTTCCGTTGAAGCCATTGATTGGTTAGTGACCATTATACCACAGTGGTTGTGGCCTTTTTGTATTTCCCTGGATGATTTAGATCATGTTGGTGGTTATATTTTTTAGTGTGTTTAGGTGGAAGAGTGTACAATAAAATATTTCTCTGGCTGTATTTCTGAATAAATTTCTAGCCAAGTGATATCATTTATGTCTTACATGTAAGTATGGCCATTCTTCTTAAATAAAAAAGCTAACTGGCTAGGATTTCTTTGGTATTTCATTGATACATTTAGTGCTCTTTCACTCCTACCTAAATTTTTCTATTGTTTTAAGAATGAAGGGAGGAAGAATTCCTTCTGTAGACAAAAACAAATTAAATTGGGGTAGCAACAAGCATAAAACTCCAAGAAGAAGGACACTGCAGATGAAGTGAAGAGAAAAGGAAAGGTAAAGAAGCACAATGCAGATACAACTACTAATGAACTGAAGCAGAACACATGAAAGAAGAAGAAATGAAAGGAAACAACTACTGCTTATGAAGACAACCTTGTTTTATCAAAGCAATCAGATGGATCAAAATTTGTTTATGTTGATGGTTCAGATTCATCTGATGACAGTTGCAACTTATCATTTGATAATGACTTGGATAACATTTCTAGTGATGAGTCTGACAAAACTCCCAAAATGATGATTAGGTTTGGATTCTCATATGCTGTCTTTATTTTCATCTGAAGAAACAATGATAAATTCCTTATTTTTCACTACTATAACATCTATATCTGTTTATCCTACTTTCTGTTTTATTGATATATGTCTAGGACTGATTTTTGACAAGAGAATCACACTAGTTCACAACCAATCTTCCTTCACAACCAGTCTTCCTTCACAAAAAGTTATTACCATGAATCTAGATAGTGCATTGCGTTCATTGAATATGGAAACTAACGGAGACCCATCTATAATATACTTTGATATGCATGCAAAGCTCAAGGATGCATATCTGTAGTTCACATAAATGGTTGACATATAAGACATCACATAAATGGTTAACATATAAGACATTGTAACTTGAGATATGCAGCCTCAAGGTGCTTATTAGACCCATGTTTAGATGGGTCTATACTCTTATCAAGTTGTTAAGATTTTGGTTTCAAAATCTTAGACCCCACTATTTAGCTTTGGCAGCCCTACTGACCCAAATGATTTTGCAAATCAATCATCGCCACTTTTTAGGTGCAACTCTGTTATTCATAATACATATGACAACTTTTCAAAGGTGGAATTGCATTTCATTTTCCTAATTAGAAGTTAGAAGAATTATTTTGTCAATGCGTTTCCTGATAGGTTGATGCACTGTTACAAGTCACACCATAGGATTTCTACAACTAATTTTTAAAGCCTAATCCTATTATATTGTAAATAGGACAAATGCACAAGTCTTGGTTTCTAAGCAATAGTACAAACTGTGACAAATAATTGCCTCAAAATTTAGTACATATGTAAATTGCAACTGAGTAAATCAACTCATTTGATATGCCATTTCCAAGTCATGGAATTCAATCACTCCTTGGCATTGTTTCATCCTATTTAAATTGATGAGACTTACATTGTTTTAGTACTGTGAATTTGTATAACATATTATTTGGATTTATCTACTATTAAATATGTACTAGTGCACAAACCTGGGAAGTTATCACCAAGACCAATATATGTTTAGCCTTTTTGACATAGTTGGTTTTATCTTTCCATGGTTTGATAAATACAAGTTTTTGGCAGTTGAAGTGATAGATTGTTTGGAAGGCCAATGAGGTGGATTTTCCTATTCATTTGGTATATGGCATAGGACTAAAGAATTACTATCTAGCTATATTTCAAGACTTATGTGAATGGCTTCTACAAGCACATTCTTGTTGCTATACATCAAGATTTCTGTGAACATTCAAGATAGCTTTGTAAGATCGTAGAGATGAAATCCCCAAGTGTTTGGTAGATCATACTTAACTTTTAATATATGTTTCCAAGGTACCCGTACCTAGGGGTAGGGTACATGTACCCATACTGAGTACTTGGGTACTCGTAGGGTATGTCTCCTACCATAACTTGCCGTACCCCATAGTAGGTCCACATATTCGAGACTCCGTTATAAAAAAAGTGTGTTGAATGTTGGGTTTTTTATACAAGGGTGTTGAATTTTGTTGGGTAACTCCATATCTCATCCTTATTTTATATGCTGGTTTGAAAGTGATTACTTTATTGGTACTATCTGATAGATATCTTGTATTGCAGTCACTAGAAGTGTTTCGTAGTTGCTTCACTTCTATTTTGCGCAGATTTATAGATAGCATAGATATTTTTTAAAACTAAAATTCTTACCAAAGTGTTGAATCAAAGTGTATTTGATGACAATTCCTTTTTCCTTTTGCACATTTATAATTATATTGCATGTAATGTTGTTATTAATTGTCCTTGGATGCTTCAAATTTAACATAGGGACCTTTGGGAGTGTTAAATTGAAAGAAATGAAAATTATGTTATATATGTTACCCCGTTGTTTCCTCCTTTGCGTATGCTAGTTTAACTTGTTCGTTAATTTATTACTACTGTTGTTACTGATTGCCCTTGGATGCTTCAACTTTAACACAGGGACCTTTGGGAGTGTTAAGTTGAAAGAAATGAAAATTATGTTTTTACTTTATCTTGCATTGTCACAGCAGTACCTATGTGTTTTTGGTATTACTATTGCTGTTATTTACTGTCCTTGGATGCTTCAGCATTAACACAGGGACCTTTGGGAGTGTTAAGTTGAAAGAAATGAAAATTATGCTATATATGTTACCACGTTCTTTTCTCCTTTATGTATGCTATTTTAACTTGTTCGTTAATTTATTACTATTGTTGTTATTGATTGTCCTTGGATGCTTCAACTTTAACACAGGGACCTTTGGGAGTGTTAAGTTGAAAGAAATGAAAATTATGTTATATATGTTACCACATTGTTTTTTCCTTTACGTATGCTAGTTTAACTTATTCGTTAATTTATTATTACTGTTGTTATTGATTGTCCTTGGATGCTTCAACTTTAACACATGGACCTTTGGGAGTGTTAAGTTGAAATAAATTACCTTCCTTATATGATGATGATAAAACTTAGAATTATTGTACATAACACATATGGACTATACCTTGAGAGAGAAGATAAAAATTTTACCCTTCCTCTTGTGGGTAAAATCGTTGTTTCCCCACCTTGATTGTACACATCGGTCTTGTGGGTATTGTGTGTGGGTCTTGTGGGTCTTGTATATCAAACCGGATTTATTATCCCTTGGCTTTAGGCATGTCTACAGGGAGCACAATATGAGTGCAGACCGCTTATCCAAGGAAGCACTTAATATGAAGGCTGGTCTTCTCTCCTTCTCAAAACTCTGGGAAGGAAAAATTATTGAGGAAGGCTTGATACAACTCTTTTAAGATTTTGTTTTTCAGTATTTGTGGCATACTCATGTTTTTCCCTTTTCGAGTATGGGACTCTTTATCCTGTCATCTTGTGTTAGCTAGGGATATATTCTTATTTTGACTCCCTTGGGGTGTGTTTGTTCCACCCAAGAGGCCTCCTAGATAAGCTATCTAAGCTCATTCTGTTCTCCCTGTGGTAATTCATTTTCTGTCTTTCTTTGAGATTTTGAGTTATGTGGGTGGAGAGCTATTGGTTTGAGAGTTGGGTTGACATCTATTGCAAATGCAAATAGATTTTTTTGTTTCTTTATATATTTTTTGAGGTTGATAGTATTGAACTGTGACCTTGTGTACTGTATTTGTCTCACTTTTCCCTAAATGGGTCATAGCATCAACTGAATGGATATTTAATTTTGACATTGAGAAATCATGCACATTGTTTCCCATAGGGTGTTCACTTATTTTTTCATGAGGTTTTATGGGTTGGTTTCTAAGTTTTCTGGAAAGTCTAAAGTATGATGTTTTCTTTTTATCAGTTGTAAAACGAATTCTAGGAAATCCATACCACCTGTGGACAATGAAAGGAAATGAACATCCCCTGTACCTCATATCTGGGCAGTTTTGGGCCCTATAACAACAAGTTACAACAATAATTAAGCCAATATGGGTATTGTTTTGAATATTATTGGGTTTGTTTCACCTTCTAGAAGCCTTAGCATTCAATTTGGGCCATTTTTGTGGATGTGAGGTAGTTATGGGCACAATTTAGGACTATCCATGATGTCCTCCTAAAGCAGACAATGACAATATCTAAGGTATGGAAAAGCTAAGAGAAGAAATCCTGGCTCCACTGAGTGGAGTTTGGAACTCAATCCCCAAGACATGAGGCAATAAGTGTAGTTGTTAAAAATTTAGTCTAGTTAGGTGCAGTTGTTTGTGGCTAGAAAGGCCTAAAAAAATTAACTGAATCTAGTTTGAATCTCATCAAGCTGGGTGTAGAACCTCGATTAGGGATTTTGAGTTTTGTGGGTGGAGAGTTGTTGGGTCAACAACTGCTGCAAGTGCAAATAGATATTCTTTTTATTTATGTTTTGAGGTTGATAGTATTGATCTGTGACCGTGTGGTATGTATTTGTCTCACTCTGCCCTACAACTACTTATCTATATCTCTCTCAGGTATGTCCATTATTTCGTTAGTGACTTGCCTCCTAAGAGACAAAGTGTGATCGTATTATATATCTAAGTAAAGAAATTAAGGAAGGTCTAAACCACATTGTTTTCTTCTATTTGTCCATTTATAATATTTTTTGCATGTTCTTGACTAATTCTGTTCATATATATCCTAGGTAACTATAATTGATGGATGTGCATAGCCCTGATATATAGTAATCTTGGCTTGGTTTGGAGAAAAATGGGTGATAGAATCAACTGAATGGATATTTAGTTTTGACATTTAGGAATCATGCAAAAAAGAGTAAACAGAGCTCTGTCAAGAGCAAGAGTTTAAATGATGTAGGTCAACAGTCTCTAGAAAAAATTCAAGCAGTCACAAGCATATTACATCAAGCAATGAAGGGGAATGATGTTGTAGCGGGAATACATAAGTCCAAACAGCAAGAAAAATGGAAGCCAAAACTGAATACTTCTGATAAAGGTATGTCTCTGCAAATCCTTTTGATTTTCTTTATGTCTATAATATGATGCACTTGTTATATTTTCATTCAAACTTTTGTTCTTTTATGTGTCCTGCATTTCCATCAAGAGCATAAATCATTATGCCTAGTTCTTAAACCACTGGAGTTGTTTCTTCATTTTCCATAACACTATTAGACTGGTTTAATTTTGAACCTGTCCATGTTTATCATTCTTTCAAAACTTCCTACCTATGTTTTAAACTATCTTTTTACTGGACTTAATAGATGGGAGTGTTAGAAATTTCAGTAATATTTTAGAATGTTGTGATGCGAGAAATTGAATTGTGTTTACTCTATGTTGTTGTAGTGATTTCCAGTAGTATGTGTAGTAGCATTATTTGTATTTAAGTTCTAGCACTATGTGTAGTAGTATTTGTATCTAAGTTAGGTTAAATATTTAATGTTACCCCACCCCAAAGAGCAGTTTAGAAGATTAAATACTGGAAAATTAAAATAGAGGACATCGGCATGTAGAGGTAATTGATGGTTTGGTTTAAAATCTGTCAAATTCTATGTTTAATTTCCTCATTTTCCTTAATATTTTCCCAAACTACGTCGATCCTAGTGTTTATGTCTTTTCTATATTGTTGCAGCAGCCAAACATCTAGATGAATGGCTGCATTCCTGATGCTTGTATTAAATGGTGGGAACATGATCAAAATTAGGATAGGAACTTCAAGAAAGCTTCAACAAATGTTAATTTTGATCAATCTTAACAGAAAACAATTGTGGTGGGGATTATTCCAGTAAAGGCATTCCTAATACTTGATCATAAAATAAATAGTTGTGTTGGGTTTTCTTTCCTCATCTTAAAGTGAGCATGGGTTTGGTGTTTTATTGGGTAACTCCCCAAGGATCAATCAAAAACAAAATTTACTGATAAAATTTAACAAAACAAATTAAACTATGTTGTTGAATCTAAACTTTGGATCTACACCATCTGATGCAATGCATTGAATTGATGCCCTTGCTTATGATAGAGCAGGATGGGTACACATGTGTTAGATAAATTGGAATAAAACTTCAGTTTTGTTGAAAGGTGGTAGGACAAAGTGTTAATGAAAAAATTGGCGGTGTCAGCATGAAAGGGTCCAACATGAGCAAATCATCAATGACAGAATCCATGTGTGGAATAAGTGTTAGAGGTGCCTCTCTTGTCATTGAAATTTTAGATTGAGGAGGGATAGTTGTAAGAGAGGGAGGATGGGAGACAAGGGTTGCAGAACTTTCATTGTAGTCAGAAGCATCATGTGAAAAAGACTGATTTGTTGCTTCAACTCTTTACCTCTAGGAGGAGATTATCATTAAGTCCTATGGTGAAATCCAAAAATCTCATATCTTTTGAAAACTCGTTCCCTGATGTTCCTTATCAACAAAAGTATAATACTCTCCCAAGAAATAACATAAATAAAAGTTGAATTCATCAAATATACAATGCATGATTTTACTGCTCCCGAGTATCTATAAATACAGAAACTGCTTGATTACACGCTCTAGGTTTCTAGCAGCTGCTCGACAATATCTTGAGAATATTATACAAACATCTAATCCACTGCAACTTTAGCCTCAGGTTCAAGAACATTTCTACCACTAATGTTTCCAACGACTGCAGTACAATCATGGCTCTGGTGTGGATAATTCCTTAAAATGCCTTTGACGATTAAAACCAGAGTTTATATGGTGATATAATCCTTTTCCATTTCAAGGAATTGAATAGTTTGATCAATAATACTATTGACATCACACTACTATAATGCAATTTTTCCAACTTCTTGGATAGACTCTATTGTAATAGCCAAATCAACATTTGCAACATATTCTCTTACCACAATATCATATGTATTGCTCTCATTTTCCATGACTCTAAGCATCTTATGTTTCAATTTATTCACAAATAAGGGTCACTACAGTGATAATAAAAATGCTTATAATTTGATAAAAATAGGATTGGAACAAGTGCTCCCTTTTCTCCTCTATGGTTTCTCCGAAGTCCTAGCTCCCATTGTCTTCTTAGGGAAAAAACCAACCCTAATTCCTTGCTTGCATCAACACAAGATCCCTAGCTAAGATATACAACCCTTTAAAGGTTTCTCTAAAGATGCAATGTTGTAGGAGCAGGGTATTTCTCTTTATATTTGCAACATGACTCTTTAATTATTGAATCCACTATTAGGTGCCCTTATAGCCAAGGAATAATGATTCACAAAGCATAACTCCTCCATACAAAATGGTACCTTTGAATAAGTAAATGATTCAATGCTAAATACTTGCAATACTTGCAATTCCCTAATTCAAAATACTTGCAATTCTTTGAATTCTAGGTCTAGAGATCATTCTTGCAAGACATTATGGTGCATAGGGAGTCAAGTCTCTAATTTTGAAAATGATAATTGTCGAGTCTCCATTAGCAATAAGTTTTTGAATCTGCCTGGATCTTAGAATGTTTATCACTTGATTTAAAGCTAATGCTTCTGTATTATTATAGGTTGTCATTGTTGACCACCAAGCATAACTCAATTCCCACTGTCACTTAGGATTGTAAAAAAACAACCCCCTCCCTCCCCGCTACAGGCTGAAACCTGAGGACATATATTTTATTCTTCATGTACTATTGGTATTTTTTTGAAAGTAGTCACAATCAACGTCTCATATATCATTTTCCCTTTTGACAGTGTTCAAGTTAATGAAATGAATGTAAGTACACAATTTAATTCGATTTTGGCTCTCATTAATTGTATTGGAAATTTATTTAATTTAGGTGGCAAGTTTCTATTCAGCTGGGATAGTGGTAAATTAATCTCTGTATCACCTTTATTTGTTTATCATATTTTACAGTAGAAGTCAAAGAGTATTCTTTTTCTAATTAGGGGAATGCTTTTGTAACTACAACCCTTTGTCTTTCTGTTATAGTGTCTTGAATGGCATTCTTTTATTGGATTCTTAGCTTATGAGTTGAGTAACTGCCAAAGTGAAGGGCACCCAAGACATGTGACTGTTGTAAAATATAGTTTGATGGGAAAGGCTGAAGCCAAATTGCAGCCCTGGTGGGTAGGATTGGTCCTGGAAGGATTCAGATATTGACAAAGTCCATGACTATAATAGTTGAGCCAAAGAAAGGTTCCCCTTAAGAAATTGTCAAAGTATGGGTGCACAATTTTGGTTGTCGTATGAGAGTTGCAAATTCAAAATAATCATGAGTGTAGGATGCACATTGTAGGGATTAAATTTAGAGCCAATCAAAGTGGTGACTTAGATATGTATTATGGATGTTTTAATATTTTACTTGCATAGATGCAGTGTAGTGACATGGGTGTTTTGTTCCAATATTATGTTGTGTTAAGTTGCTAACACACTTTCATGCTCCCTTGGCATGTGCACTTTCATTGTGGACACACAACATAACATAATGTGGATGAGCTAGCATGGATGAATAGGTTAATAATTCATTGGATGGAGGAGTCCAATGGTGACAATGGATTGTCTTCCTTTTTTCCTTGTTTAAAATGAAGAGTTGCAATTGTGATAAATGTAATTGCAAGTAAAATTCATGTTTCATAAACATAATATTAAGGAAATTATCATTTTGAAGCATTTATAAATACGTTTTTCCTGGTGTTTTGCTATAATAAAGGATGCATTGATGAGTTAAAATTATTATATGTTTTCTTGATATCTGATACATCCTTGTTCACATGTTATTTATCAGTGTTAGGAAATTTTTTAATTATAGTTTATATCCACTAGAAATGGAAATTCATGGTATGAGCAGTGTATTTTTAATAGGAGGAATGCGAAGATGAGGAGATTTCAGTTGCTCCAGAATTTGGTCTTTATGGAAGGAATACTTTCATGTTCCCTCCGCTAACCTTTTTAGCAGATTGGGTCAGGTTTGAGATACTCAAACATAACTTATCTTTTGACGAGGGTCATACTTTTCAGTGGAGCTTATATGACATAGAATACTTAAATATCTAATCAAAGTGGTGACTAAGATATGGATTGCGGATATTTTAATATTTTACTTGCATAGATGTAGTGTAGTGACATGGGTGCATTGTTCCAATATTCGGTTGTGCTAAGTTGCTAACATACAGTGATGCTCCATTGGCATGTGCACTTTCATTGTGGACACACAACATAACATAATGTGGATGATCTAGCATGGATGGACAAGTTAACAATTCATCGAATGGAAGAGTCCAATGGCGACAGTGGATTGTCTTCCTTTTTTCCTTGTTTAAATTGAAGAGCTGCAATTATGAGAAACGTAATTGCAAGTAAAATTCATGTATCATAAACATAATCCTGAGGAAAATATCATTTTTGAAGCATTTATAAATATGTTTTTCCTTGTTTTTTTATATAATAAAAGATGCATTGATGATTTAAACGTATTATATGTTTTCTTGATATCTAATACATCCCTGTTCACATGTTATTTATCAGTGTTAGGAAAGTTTTTAATTATAGTTTATATCCACTAAAAATGGAAATTCATGGTATGAGATGTGTATTTTTAATAGGAGGAATGCAAAGATGAGGAGATTTTAGTTACTCCAAAATTAGGTCTTTATGGAAGGAATACTTTATTGTTGCCTCAGCTAACCTTTTCAGCAGATTGGGTCAGGTTTGAGATACTCAAACATAACTTATCTTTTAACGAGGGTCATACTTTTCAGTGGAGCTTATCTGACATAGAATACTTAAAGATCCAATCAAAGTGGCGACTTAGATATGGATTGCGGATGTTTTAATATTTTACTTGTGCATTTTTCCAATATTCGGTTGTGCTAAGTTGCTAACATACTGTCATGCTTCCTTGGCATGTGCACTTTCATTATGGGCACACAACATAACATAATGTGGATGAGCTAGCATGGATGGACATGTTAAGAATTCATCGAATGGAGGAGTCCAATGGTGACAGTGGATTGTCTTCCTTTTTTCCTTGTTTAAAATAAAGAACTACAATTGTAAGAAATGTAATTGCAAGTAAAATTCATGTATCATAAGCATAATCCTGAGGAAAATATCATTTTTGAAGCATTTATAAATATGTTTTTCCTAGTTTTTTACTATAATAAAGGATGCATTGATGAGTTAAACTTATTATATGTTTTCTTGATATCTGATACATCCCTGTTTACACGTTATTTATCAGTGTTAGGAAACTTTTTAATTATAGTTTATATCCACTAAAAATGGCAATTCATGGTATGAGATGTGTATTTTTAATAGGAAGAATGTGAAGATGAGGAGATTTTAGTTACTCCATAATTTGGTCTTTATGGAAGGAATACTTTCGTGTTGCGTCAACTAACCTTTTCAACAGACTAGGTTAGGTTTGAGATACTCAAACATAACTTATCTTTTGACGAGGGTCATACTTTTCAGTGGAGCTTATCTGACATAGAATACTTAAAGATCAAATCAAAGTGGTAACTTAGATATGTATTGTGGATGTTTTAATATTTTACTTGCATAGATGCAGTGTAGTGACATAGGTGCATTGTTCCAATATTCAGTTGTGCTAAGTTGCTAACATATTTTCATGCTCCCTTGGAATGTGCACTTTCACCACCGAGCCACCTAATATAAGGTTTTCCATCTGTCTGTTTTGCTCATTTTTTCTTGCTAAGTCTTTTTGAGGATAGATAGCATAGGATATTGTCAATATTCCTGCACATATACTATATGTCATTTTGCAAATGAACATTTTAGCAAGACATCTTATGAATCGTTTTAGACTCACTATGGTGCATCATGGCCACTATCCCTGTTTTGCAACATATAGCATCTGA
>LPNX011165729.1:66298-83936 GCA_001517045.1 Pseudotsuga menziesii | reverse complement strand
TATATATATTTCTTGTTTACAAACAACAATGATATCAACACTGTCATCACTGCAATCAGAAGGAAGTGGGAAAATAGATGTAGCCAAAGCTGAGGAATTGCTTGCTAAATCTGATGATGAGATGAGTATTCGTGATACAGTTGCAGACTTGCTTTAGAAAAATAAAGCACACATGTAAGATTCTCAATCACATATTTATGCATTGGATAAATTTGGAAGTCAATTCAATTAGATGCTGTTAGATTTATCCTTTTGGATATGTACTGTTTGTAGAAGATATTAAATGTTGTCAACATCTCTTCTTTTGATGTAGAATGGTCAAGCAATCCAAGCTGAAGGAAAAAGAAAGAAATGAACGAAAGAGTGAGATGGAACAAAAATGGTTGGAATGGGAGCTAAAAAGGGAGAAGGTTCAACATGTTAGTTGGAATGTTATGGAAGTGTTGCAACTGTAACTTTTTCCCCAAATTTTTTAAATTTTGGACCCTCCTTTTGATTTTATCTTGCCTCGGATTGTTTGGAATCCCGAACTTTGTTTTTTCTCTGCTGCAAATTTGGATTTTTTGAGGTTGAATTGAGGTCAACTATTTTCCTTCATTTCGGAAGTTGAATGATCTAAAACTACCTTTTGTCTAGCTAATGCTTTTGAATACAGAACTTAAAGTTTTGATTTGTAGATGATTTCCTTTATCGTTGTTGAAAGTTGGTTAAACAATGAATCAAGGCATTAGTTCTCTATGCATCCGCCATTTTGGAAGGTAAACAATGAATGTCCCAATGGACAATCCTGTTTTTCACCAATGCACTTTTACCTCCTTTGTTTTATTTTTTCAAAACTTTTATTTTTTTACTGTTGGCATTTTTATTTTATCACGGTCAGAGCATTAGTCTTTTGCATTGCCACCATTTCAGATGGAATATAGCAAACACCCCGATGGAAAGCTCTTATCCTTGCCGATTCCGTGCTTTTATTACCTAAACTTTTTGCTTTTTAATATCTTTATTTTCTTTTCACTATCGAAATGGTGTTTGACAATTGATCAAAGGGCTAGTCACTTTGCGTTGCCGACATGGTGGTAGCATTGAGATTTGAGTCACTGATACATAGTCATTAAAGCTCCCGATCACCGATGGTTTTATGAACCACGAGATCTACAGTCAGTTCGTTATCTGCCATTGCGGCAGTTGATCACACTATCTCTCCAACATTTAGTTTGTTCATCTGCCGATGCATTATTGGTTAGTGGCTCCGGTCTTCGACGCTTAACTATCGACGATTTTTAGTGTTCAGGAGTGCCGACACTGCGGAAGTGTTGAAATTTAAATCGCTGACGCATAGTGCTCATATTTTTCAACGTCGATAGTTTTTATTTGACTGTGGAATGCTTATTCTATATGTCTTCTACCGTTGCGGCTACTTAATGAACTAACCATCCGACATATAGTCCTTTTTCTCTTCGATGCCGATGTGTTTATTGGGTAGTGGTTATGATTTTCGATATGGTTACGTTTAGTGCTTTATATCACCAACACTGTAGAAATGCTTAGTTTTAAAGTAGTCAATCCGTAGCACTTAGAGTCTCCGATCGTCAATGGTTTCATGATTACTGGAACCCTTAGTCTATATGTCTTTCACCATCATGGATGCTTAGTGAACTAACCACCCAACATATAGTCCTTCCACTCGCCAATGATGATGTGTTTAGTGGGTAATGGTTCTGATCTCTGATGCATGACTATGGTGACATTTAGTGCTTTATTTCACTAATGTTTTATTTTGGCCGTGGAACCCTTAGTTTGTATGTCTCCCTCCATTGTAGCTGTCTAGTGCACTATCTGCCCAACATCTAGTGATTTCGTTTGCCGATAGTATTTTTCCTGCCAATAGGGTTTTCCCGTCGATTTGGTGAGCTTTTACCCTATTTCATGGGCAACGGAGGTTTTTGATTTTTGATCTATTTGGGGACTTCACGATGAGAACACAGTACAGGGTCTCACATTTGATGATTAGTCTTATGGATAATGTGGTTCATGTTTTATTGAAAAGTTAGATGATCTTGAATGCAATCTAGA
This sequence comes from Pseudotsuga menziesii, assembly GCA_001517045.1. Classification (NCBI taxonomy): domain Eukaryota; kingdom Viridiplantae; phylum Streptophyta; class Pinopsida; order Pinales; family Pinaceae; genus Pseudotsuga; species Pseudotsuga menziesii. Next base: position 81,863 of record LPNX011165729.1, on the reverse strand, counting down.
TTAATGATGAGTTTTTCCATTAGGGTTGTGTTTTTAGCTGCAGACAGACTTAGAGGATTTTCAAACCTAGCTTGCAAGATTTTCTTTTCCTTATCATGCTTTCCTTTCATGCATTAGTACTGTGTATACTTTATTTTATAGAATGCATATGGAGGAGGTAAATAAACTAATACAATTTTTTGTTATGTTTATGACTGGGTGATTGCTGCTGCAAAGAAGACATATCTAAAAGACAAAGCAAAAGAGAGTTGGCTGAAGAATGGAATAGGAGAAAGAAGAGGAAGAAGCAAAGATGAAGAAAAGAGAAGACGAAAGTGAGAGTCTAAGATCAACAGGATCTAAAAAAGACCAATGGATTATTGAGCATAATAGATAGCGGTAGAGGCCCAGGCTTGGGAAAAGTTCATCAGCGACCAAGCTGGTCCCTGTTTATAAAGTTCTCTTAAAATTTTAATTTGAAATGTAACATATTATGTCATTTATGAGAATTCACTACAAGTCAAGATTTTTGGATTGAAATGTTGGGGAAGCCCAAAGGTTTTAATTTTTTGTATAAATATAGGAGAGTTTGATGTAGAAAGGACTTTTTCCCAGATAGATTTGTGAGGGTATGTTGTAAGAAGAACTATTTCCTTTTTCAATAAAGAATTACAAGTTTCCTACTAGAGAAAGATTGGTGGAACGTTTCAAATGCTTTGCTATGGATCAGTTGAATGTGAACTATTTTGTTTTCAGCTTATGTCCAATAACTGAGACATCGTTCTAACTCTTTGAACCTATGTTCATGTTATGAATGCACTCTTGTCTATTCTGTGAAATTTCCACTGTGAGTAATGAAGGTTCTCATAAACAATAAGCTATCTTGTTGTTCATATATCTATTAATTTTCATGTGTTCTGAAATAAGTAACAACTATCTGTGATTTTTCTTAATACATGCGTATAAATACATTACTCATTGATAACTGATAATTTCGCTCCCTAGGGATAGGTTAGATAGTTAGTTTTATTTTCTTGATGTGTGTGATTTAGATGCAAGAGATTTAAGACGAGAGGTAAGAACCTGTGCATCACATTGTGATGCTCCTCGTTATCTCTATCAATCTGCATTTTTAGATAGGCACTTGCACATCATACTTAAATTCAAAAAACAAAAAAATATACACGGTGGACTGGGCCCTAACCGGTAAAACCTTTTATTTTGTTACTTGAACTATGGTATCCAAACCATAAACCAGACGTATTCCCCATACCAAATAGTAGTGGGCTAGTTGGGAACGTTTACTGGGGAGAATCCCTAACTTTTGTTACCTGTGACTTTCCAGGCCTCAATAGTTTTTGGCACTAGAAGGAGGGCCACTAGTGCATGGCTGGCCGAGGAAACCCATTTTCTCAAAATTACTCCACCGGTGACCATTCTGAAAGTAGTTTATTTCCCAATCTAACTTTTGAAGAGAAGGGTAAAGCGCATTTGTATTCTGTCGATAATGAAGTAGTTGATGATTTGAGAAGAATTACCAGGGCATATGAGAAGAAGCTCAGAGGATTACAGATTATTCCTATCTTACCCAGAAGAGAATATCAGAAAAGGGATCTCCCTAAATTAGAAGACGTAGTGTTGGTAGAAGATTTTGAAGAACTTGTAAAAGAATCCTTACAAGAAGTTGTCCAACCTCTGAATCAATTGGACCCAGATACACCTTACTGTTCTCCTGGTCATACCCCTATTCAGTCACCACCTCATTCTCCACTCAAAATCGTGGCTAATGTAAATGCAAATCAACCACCAAATCCACCACCTGCTTGGAGGGTTAGGTCACCATTAAACCTGACACCTCCCTTGCATGATTTGCCTCAAGATTTTGAGAAAATGTTTCCTAAGTTAGACCCTAGTGAAAAAATTCTGGTAGATGATCATTTGCAAATTTTTTACTTGGCTATAGAAGGACTATGGGCTGGGGAGCATGAAGATGTGGTCTATAGATTGTTTCCACACACCCTGAAAGGAGCAGCAACCTCATGGTATTTTTATCTTCCTGCAAATTCAATCAAATACTGGGACACATTTGAGAGAATATTTAGAAGTATATATGCAGTCCAGAAAACTCATGCAGCTTTAATGAAAGGGTTATGTGCTTTAAAGAAAGAAAGAAAGGAAAAAGTGCATAATTTCACTCAAAGATTTGGTGCTTATCTAAAAACAATTTCTGCAGCTGATAAACCATTTGATAAAGTTCTGATTGAATACTATACTTCAGCTCTAGGGCTTGACTTGGCCATGTTTTCCAAGATGTCAGTCAGACCTACATTATCAAAAATTATGAAGAAGCTGAGAGGGTAGAGGCTGAGAATGAGAGCATAGAATATTATTCTTTATAGCCAGAAGAAAAAAATTTTGGTAAGAAACCTTTATTACTAACTAAGCCTAAGGATGATTGGTCACAGGATTTTGAAGGGATGGTGAAGATGATGTAGAAGCTATCCAATAGTGTAATAGATTTGGAAAAAGAAAAGGAAGCTCATAAAGCTTATAAGCCTTACTATAAAAGGAGGGAGGACAACAATCAACATAAACCTCCTCCACATAGTCCTGCATCAATGAATTTAACTGAGGTAGGTATGGATAATTTTTGCACCTTTCATCAGCAACCTCATTCTAAGAAGAATTCCCCCCAATGGATAAATTCTATGACATTGGTAATGAATCAGGTATTGGACTCCAAACTAACAGAAACTGATGAGGAGGAAGAAAAAAATAATCAATCCACAGAAAAACAAGAGGGAGATGCTTTAGTTTTATGGGATTGTGTCTCAATGTTTGATATGTTGGAAGAAGGTTCTCTAAAATGAGAGGAGATATCAGAAACCAATGTGACAACCAAAAGTTAGGGTTTGGTAAAAGAAGACAAGTCAATACTTCCAAAATTAAGAGACTTCAAGAAAATATGAAGAAAGTATAAAAGAACACCATAGCTGATAGAATACCTGAATTTACCATTACAAGTCAAGATCCGAAGAAAATTAACATGCCTGTTAAGTTTGTTGAAGAGAATATTGATAATGTAAAAAAGAATCTCAAAGAACATTAGATGGGGTATGATATTTTGGAAGATATTAAAAAATCTAAAGCAAATATCTCACTGTTTGAAATGTGTAATGTGCCTCAGCAGAAAGAAAAATTGTTAAAATCACTTGAAGTACCAGAGGAAGAGCTTCCCACTGAAAACCAACCTGAAGAAGAAGAAATTGGTGAAGCAAGTGTGGGAGGTAATTCTATGTATAAAACCCCACCATTTCTCCCAACTTTTGATATTTTCAACCATAATGTGCACAACTATTTAGTAGACTCAGGGGCATCAGTGAATGTTATGCCACTTTCAGTCTATAAAAAGATAAATGGACAACCTAAACCATCTACCTGGTAGGTTATTCAGTTAGATAGGACAGCTGTGAAAGTAATCGGGGAAATGGAAGATGTTCTGATCCGCTTATGTTCAAATGAAAAGGTATGCCAGTACATCGATATTGTAGTAGCAGAAATAGCTGATGCTTATGGACTTGTTTTGAGTCGAGATTGGTCAGTAAGGATGGATGGATGTTTTGCATCAGATTGGTCACATTTGTGGTTGCCTCATAAGGGAAGTTCCAATTAGATAAAAATATTAATAGAACCTCAAATGAAGCACATTGTTACTCAGTTGGAGGGAAAAAATGAACCAGTGAATTCTATGTTGGGAAATTACTTCATCGAACTAGAACCGAGAAACTACCAAGCGGAAGAAGCCAGTAGTACACCAGACACCCAGCCTGATCTCCTTCGATTTTCATGGGCTGATGAGATTGATTGTAAAATAGTAGACTTAGTTTCAGATGCAGCTTGTAGTGTAAATACAGTAGAAGTAAATAGTTTTCGGACACTTTTTTTTTATGGATCTAAAACATTGGAAGGATCAGGAGTTAGCTGTGTCCTAGTTGATCCAAAGAAAAATAAACATTTTCTTTCATGTAGATTAGAGTTCGAATGTACCAATAATACAACCGAATATGAAGCACTAGTTCAGGGACTAAGAAAAGCAATTGAACTAAAAGTAAAAAATCTGAAATTGTATGGGGATTCTGAAATAGTTGGAAAGCAAATTTGAAATCAGATACATTGCATTTCACCTCATTTAAAAGCTTACTAGAATGAAGTGTGGGATTTGATGACAATTTTTTATGCATTTAATATTGTATCCATTCCTAGACTAAAGAATGCAGCAGCTGACTTGTTAGCTACCTCAGCTGCAAGGCTTGTACCTTCAAATAACAAATGTTCTATTGAATTACTTTTCAGGCCTTTGGTTCCAGACATGATCACCAATCTATGAGTTTTTGATGATGATCAACAAATTTTAGAGTGTTTGATGAATGATGAGACTTTCAAAGGAGCAATAATCGATGATGAAGAACACCAAGCTGAATTAAAAATCGACAACTTTATTCCTAAAGGAGTTAGGACCTAAGAGCGAATGTTTGATCTAGACAACAAATTCAGAAGGCTAGAAAATGTCAAGACTCATAGCTCATCCTTACAATTCGAGCTGATAATTTTGGGGAATGAAGTTGAACCCAGATATGTAAATTTGGGAAAATGCAATTCTCCAGATGAAACAAATAAGTTCATTAGTTTGTTCAAAAAGTACAAAGATGTGTTTTCCTAGACATATGAAGAGCTTAAAACATATGACACAAATATTATTCAACCTGTCATCCCTATTAGAGCTGGAGTCAAGCCTTATCAATAGTCGTTGAGGAAGATGCATCCAAAACTGGAACCTTTAATATAGAATGAAGTGAAAAAATTATTGGATGCTAAAATTATATTCAAAGTCAAACATTCGGAATGGGTTTCAAATTTAGTGCCAGTAAGGAAAAAATCCAGAGAAGTCAGGCTCTGTGTAGATTTTAGAAACCTTAATCGTGCTTCGGATAAGGATAACTATCCAATCCCACCCATGGAACAAATATTGCAAATGGTTTCAGGTTCTGAATTATTTTCATTATTAGATGAATTCTCTGGCTATAATCAAGTATTAGTAGCTGAAGAGCATAGACTTAAAACTACATTCAGAACAAAGTGGGGAACTTTTGCTTACAAAAGAATTCCCTTTGGACTCATCAATGCTGGAGCTACTTTCCAGAGGGCCATGGATATAGCTTTCCATGGCCTGATTGATCATAGTTTTGTGGTATATCTCAATGATGTCATGATATTTTCAAAGAGGAGAGAAGAACAAGCATTCCATCTAAAACAAATTTTCAAGAGTTGTTGAAAATATGGTATCTCACTAAATCCTAAGAAATGTGTGTTTGCGGTTATAGAAGGAAAGCTACTAGGTCACGTTGTTTATAAAAAAGGGATCTCCATAGACACAGAAAGGATTAATTCCATAAAACAGATCCCTTTACCCCTTAACAAAAAAGGTATGCAATCATTCATGGGGACAATCAATTTTGTGCGAAGGTTTGTACTAGATTTTTCTCAAATTGTCAAACCTTTGCAACAAATGGTGAAACAAAGTGTACAATTCAAATGGAATGATGTGGAAAAGAATGTATTCAGTAAGATTAACACATCTATTTCTCATGCACCACATCTCAATAGTCCAAATTTTGAAAAAGATTTTATTTTGTACACTTTCGCATCCGATGATTCATTGGCAGTGGTGCTTACACAGAAGGAAGATGGGGGAGATGAGTACCCCATATCATTTCTGAGCACTGTTCTACATGGAGCTGAATTAAATTACCCATCTTTCGATAAACAAGCTTATGCGGTTTTCAAAGCGGTAAAACAATTCAGTCCATACATACTTAAGAACCGGACTAAGGTAATAGTTCCACACCTAGCTATAAGATCTATTTTTGTACAAAAACAATTAGGAGAAAGAAGAGGCAACTGGGTAACAAATTTACAAAAATATGACCTTGAATTCAAACCAGCATCCATAGTTAAAGGGCAAGGATTGTGCAAAATAATGGCTTAAGGTAAAGACAATGAAGAAAATAGTTGGGACAATGAAGCTGAGTTACATATGGTGGATGTATGTCTTGTATTCACAGCTCTAGATTCCTGGTACCGAGACCTTGTTCATTACCTTCAAGAAGGATATTTTCCAAAACATTGGAATTCCAAACAATGAAGAGCATTACACCTTAAATCAGCTTCGTATTAGATCATTGATGGAGTATTATTCATAAAGAATTATGATGGAGTTTTTCTCAGGTGCTTAGAGAAAGAATATGCAAAGGTCATAACAGAATTACATGATGGGCCTACTGGAGTCTATTTTTCCAGAGATACAACAACACACAAGATTCTTAGAGATGGATACTATTGGTCCACACTATTCAAGGATGTGCATGCCCATGTCAGAAAATGTGATGTCTACCAGAGGTGTGTTGGAAGACAAGCCAAAGTAGCAGGACCATTGAAGCCTGTGATGATAACAGAACCATTCGATCAATGGGGGATTGATATCATTGGAAATATAAAACTAAATTCTTCCTTACAGCACAAATACATTTTGACAGCAACTGACTACTTCACCAGATGGGTCGAGTCCATTTTGTTACGCAAAGTGAATGAAGATGCAGTCATGGATTTTTTACAAGATCACATCATAACCAAGTTTGGGGTTCCAATTTCTCTGGTTTTTTATAATGCTACTTACTTTTCTTCTATTAGATTAACTGCTTTTGCTAATGAAAGAGGAATTAAGTTGCATTATGCTGCAAACTATTACCCACAAGGAAATGGTTTGGCAGAATCTACAAATAAGAATTTGATCAGAATCCTAAAAAAAACCATGATATAAAACTAGAGAAGTTGGAACTTAGCGTTACCTAATGCTCTTTGGGATAATAGAGTCACACCCAATAATTCCTTAGGTGTGTCACCATACACCCTCGTTTAGGGAAAATAAGCTATTCTCCCTCTTAACATTATGTTACCTTCTTCTAGATTAGCTCAGGAGTCTAGAGGTACCAATAATGAAATATTACAGAATAGAATCTATAATATTGTGAAGTTAGAAGAGTCTAGGTCCAAATCTATAGAACGATTTAAGCATCAACAAGAACTAGTGAAACGTTGATTTGATAAGCATAAAGCTGGAAACAAGGAATTTGAGGTAGGAGATTTGGTTCTTAAGTGGGATCACCCGCATGATGAAAAGGGGAAGCACACTAAGTTTCAACAGTTATGGGTAGGCCCCTTTCTAATTGCAACCAAGCTTGGCCCCTCAACTTACAAGTTGCAAGATCTACAAGGGTGGGAAGAGAACTTACCAGTTAATGGTTTAGTTCTCAAACCTTATTTTTACTGGTTTTTATTTCTTGGTTTTCTTGTACATAAATAAACTGATTTGATTGTTTATTTTTTATTTATTTTGTTTTGTTTGTTTTTAGTTAGATTTTGATTGAGTTCAATAAAAAATAAAAAGCACAACTTTTGATTGCATGGAGTTCATCAGAATTCTGGATTAACTAAAATCCTTGATTATAAGACTGTGTACTATTGATTTATTTAAAAGAACTTCTTCTAGTTTAGCAGTTTTCCTGAATGGCTATGAACACATTGAAGTCCTACTTAATCCTTGTAAAATAACTTAGGATCAAAAGGTCTAGAATACTATTTCAAGGCTCCATCCATCTCGCATTAAAAATGTTTTAGGGGGTGACAGAAAAAGACCCATGGAAAGGAAGTTGGGAAAACAATATATTATATTTAAAATATCCCATGCCAAGAATTGAAAACCAAAAGGAAAATAAGAGTAAAAAAACTCCTAAGAAAGCAATGTGTATCAAAACAAAGTACTGAACCATATTAGTACAAGATTTCCAAAGTTCTTCTCCGCCAGTGAGATGAAAATTAAATACATCTCTCACAGAAAAGGACACTATGGATAGAGGGAGCCTGAATAAAAATTCAGAAAGAAGGCATTCAGGAGGACTCAAAAAGGAATAAAAAGTACAAAAGCACAAAAGTGAAAAATGGCATGGGAATGAGGAACAAATGAATATTTCTATTTACCATATGCTACAATCCTGTGGTGTCCAAGATGGGAGATACCCGAAGACAAAGGTAAAAAATGAAATTCATATTCCTCGCCTCAAAAGAGTTATCTAGACTTTTAAATCTTGGTTTCCATTATCCCTAAATTAGACTATCATCAATGATTAAAGTACATACATCTATCATTTGGGAAATCCATACATCTAGAAGAATCCAGCATGTTGGTATTTATTGTCAAAATAGTATGTTGCTTAAAGAAGAAGTTATCCGGAGATCTGTATTCATGAGGTAGTCGCCAATTGTTGCAGCTGCAACTTTTTTCCCAAATTTTTAAAATTTTGGACCCTCCTTTTGATTTTATCTTTCCTGGGATTGTTTGGATTCCTAAACTCTATTTTTCCTTTGCTACAAATTTGGATTTTTTGAGGTTGAATTGAGGTCAACTGTTTTCCTTCATTTCAAAAGTTGAAGGATCTAAAACTGCATTTTGTTTATCTAATGCTTTTGACTGTGGAACTTAAGGTTTTGATTTGTATACGATTTCCTTTATCACTGTCGAAAGTTGGTTAAACAATGAATTAGGGAATTAGTTCTCTATGTAGCCGCCATTTCAGAAAGTAAACAATGAACATCCCGATGGACAGTCCTATTTTTCACCAATGCGCTTTTATCTCCTTTGTTTTAGTTTTTCAAAACTTTTATTTTTGACTATCGGCACTTTTATTTTATCATGGTCGGAGCATTAGTCTTTTGCCTTGCTACCATTTCGGATGGCAGATAGCAAACACCCCGACGAAAATCTCTTATCCTTGCCGAATCCATGGTTTTATTGCCTAAGCTTTTTGCTTTTAAATATTTTTGTTTTCTTTTCACTATCAGAACGGTGTTTGACAATTGATCAGAGGGATAGTACTTTGTGTTTCCGACATGGTGGTAGCGTTGAGCTTTGAGTCACCGATACATAGTCATTAAAGCTCCCGATCGTTGATGGTTTTCTGAACCGTGGGGTCTGCAGTCAGTTTGTTATTTGCCATTGCGGCAGTTGATCACACTATCTCTCCAATGTTTAGTTTGTTCATATACCGACGCATTATTGGTTAGTGTCTCTGATCTCTGACACTTAACTATCGATGGTTTTTAGTGTTCAAGAGTGTCGTCACTACGAAAGTGTTGAAGTTTAAATTGCTGATGCATAGTGCTCAAAGTTTTCGATATCGACAGTTTTTATTTGGCCGCAGAACCCTTAGTTTTTATGGCGTCCACCGTTGTGGCTGCTTAGTGAACTAATCGTCCGACATATAGTCCTTTCACTCACCGATGCTGATGTGTTTAGTGGGTAGTGGTTCTGTTTTTCGATATGGCGGCGTTTAGTGCTTTATATTGCTGACACTGTGAAGATGCTTAGTTTTAAAGTCACCAATCCGTAGCACTTAGAGTCTTCGATCGCCAATGGTTTCATGATTACCGAAACCATTAGTCTGTATGTCTTCTTTCGTTGCAGTTGCTTAGTGAACTAACCATATGACATATATTCCTTCCGCTTGCCGATGCTGATGTGTTTAGTGGGTAGTGGTTCAGATCTCTGATGCATGACTACGGCGGCGTTTAGTGCTTTATTTCATTGATGTTTTATTTTGACCACAGAACCCTTAGTTTGTATGTCTCCCACTATTGCGGCTATCTAGTGCACTATCCACCCAGCGTCTAGTGATTCTGTCCGTTGATAGTGTTTTTCCTGATGATAGGGTTTTCCCCTTGATTTGATGTGCTTTTACCCTATTTCATGGGCGACGGAGGTTTTTGATTTTTTATCGATTTGGGGATTTCACAATGAGAACACAATATAGGGTATCACATTTGATGATTACTCTTATTGATAATGTGGCTCATGTTTTATTGAAAAGTTAGATGATCTTGAATGCAGTCTGGATTAATGATGAGTTTTTCTATTAGGGTTGTGTTTTTAAATGAAGATGGACTTAGAGGATTTTTAGACCCAGCTTGCAGGATTTTCTTTGCCTTATCATGCTTTCCTTTCATGCATTAATATTGTGTATACTTTATTTTATAGAATGCATATGGAGGAGGTAAATAAACTGATACATTTTTTTGTTATGTTTAGGACAGGGTGATTGCTGCTACAAAGAAGACATATCTAAAAGACAAAGCAGAAGAGAGCTGGCTAAAGAATGGAATAGGAGAAAGAAAAGGAAGAAGCAGAGATGAAGAAAATAGAAGGATAAAATGAGGGTCTAAGATCAACATGATCTAAAAAAGACCAATGGATTATTGAGTAGAATCGATAGTGGCACAGGCCTAGGCTTGGGAAAAGTTCATCAGCGACCAAGCTAGTCCTTCTTTATAAAGTTCTCTTAAAATTTTAATTTGAAATGTAACATACTATGTAATTTAGGAGCATTCACTACAAGACAAGATTTTTGGATTGAAACGTTGGGGAATCCCAAAGGTCATTTGGGGGAAACCCAATGGTTTTACCTTTTTGTATAAATATAGGAGAGTTCGATGTAGAAAGGACATTTTCCTAGATAGATTTGTGAGAGTATGTTGTAAGAAGAACTATTTCCTTTTGCAATAAATAATTACAAGTTTCCTGCTGGAGAAAGCTTGGTGGAATGTTTCAAATGCTTTTCTATGGATTAGTTGAATGTGAACTATTTTTTTTTCAGTTTATGTCCATTAACTATGAGATCATTCTAACTCTTTGAACCTATGTTCATGTTATGAATGCACTCTAGTCTTTTCTATGAAATTTCCACTATGAGTAATGAAGGTTCTCATAAAAAATAAGCTATCTTGTTGTTCATATATCTATTAATGTTCATGTGTTATGAAATAAGTAACAGCTATCTGTGATTTTTCTTAATGCATGCGCAAAAATACATTACTCATTGATAACTGAAATTTTTTCTCCCTAGGGATAGGTTATATAGTTAGTTTTAGTTTCTTGTTGTTTGTAATTTAGATGCGAGAGAGTTAAGATGAGAGGTAAGAACTTGTGCATCACATTGTGATGCTCCTCGTTATCTCTATCAATATGCATTTTTAGATAGGCACTTGCACATCATACATAAATTCAAAAAACAAAAAATATACACGGTGGACCGGGCCGTAACCGGTAAAACCTTTTATTTTGTTACTTGACCTACGGTAGTCGGATTGTAAACTAGACGGATTCCCCATACCAAATACTAGCGGGATAGTTGGGAACGTTTGCTGGGGAGAATCCCTAACTGTTGTTACCTGCGATTTTCCAAGCCTCAACAGGAAGAATGCAAGTTTTAAAAGGCAGGTTTTGGAGTTTTTACTAACATTTTTTATTACCTTTGTAGGAAAAGCAACAAGATTTTGCTCAGAAGGAATCCAACATTCAATTAATATTCCAAAGCTACATCACTTTCTTTCATTGCTCATTGAAACACATTTCCATGATTTATTAATCCAGTTGTTGATGCAATTGTGAAAGTAAGAAGTGGACAATATCAACTTTATTTGTTAGATTATTACAACTATGATGACATGTTATCCTATATTGAGTTTATCTTGTTTTCTATTTATTCCATTTCATCAAGTTATTTATCAAAATTTTCCATCTTCTACTTTCGTAGTATATGTGGAATATACTTGTCTTAGCATTACAATTAAACTTTCAAATTCAAGCAGGAAACCTTTTTTTCCAATTTAAGATTTATATCATTCCAATAGGGAAACACTTATACTCTGTGTTCCATAATGGCACCATATACAGTTTCTAACATCTTTAGTTTCCTTGAACTAGGAGAAGGAAAAGAAATGGCAGCAAGAGAAGGCAGAAAAAGAATAGAAGCGGCGTGAAAAGGAAGAAGCTGAGATGAAAAGCAACTTCCAATACAAAAATAGGCCACACTGATGGACCAATTTCTTACAAAATACGCACCTAAAACTCAAACAATGCCCACTATATTGAATGAAACAATTTATAATTCTTTGCAGGAAAATGCGCAGATTTACAGTGGTGTTATGTTGTCAATTGATAAAATATTATTGAAAGCAGCAGAGACAGAGATAGGGGATATTCTAAGGTTGATGTTCTATATTTTTATAAATGTCTAAATGTGGCATGAATATGTCGTGTTCTTTCTAGATTATTTAAGTTGAATCGATTTGATTGTGTGATGTACTTAGGTCACACTTGGTATCTTGGTGCCATCTTAATTGGTACACATCTGCACAAAGACATCTAAGTTGGGGTATTTGGCGTAAACCCAAAGGTACATTGTTCAATGAACTTCGGTTGCATGGGGCATCTGCTGAAGCTGTAGTGCTGCCAAAATTGCAATCCTCTACAAACAAAAAACAGACGTATAGTGAGGTTGAAGATCATGAGTTCATGTCAAAGAGCCTTGTAAATGACTAGGAAGAAGTTTTGAGTGATGGTTTTCCTTGAAATAATTGGAATACCACTGTACATAGAGAAAATAGGCTTCACAATAAGAGAATAAACCTTTTTCAGTTTGATCACAACCATAGACCTGCTTATCATGGAACCTTCTCAAAGAAAAGGTGAATATACTTTGCATAATTTAAGTTTATTAATTATAAAAGAAATAGGTTGTGTTTTAATTTTGATGTCCCATGATGAGGAACATCTGACCTTGAAGCTCATGGATTCTTAATATTACAGTAGACAAGAGGGAAAGTTTTGTTTCTGACTCTTTGTTTTTGATGTAGTGATGGCATTGGTATTTGAAATCCTTTCAGGAAGGACTCGTATTTGGACTATGAAAATGATAATGATGAAGAATGGGAAGAGTTACTCATCACTAAATCTATTTGGTAAGAGTATTTGTATATTTTTATTAACTTTATTACTTTGTTAAAAATTTCAGGAAGATCCCAAGGAAAGCCTTTCTGACTGTGACAAGGATGACGAGGAAGAAAAGAATGAGGTTGACACAGATAAGTTTAAATCTGAGGAAGACGATGACCGTGATGGATTTTTTGTACATCATGGATATCTTTTTGAAGATGAGGTAAATTATATAGAAAAAAGTTGTTTGATGGGGTTATTTATGGAGTACATAAAAAGAATTTGCTGTTATTTTAGTGTTTCCTATTGCAATGTCCAAGTTTTATTTGGGGAAATGGAAGGTTCATCCCCTTGTTTTAGCATTTCTTGTTGCAATGTCCTAGTTTTATTTGGTGTAATTGAAGATTCATTCCCTTGTATTGTTTCTAGAATTTACCTCAAAAGCAGGGTTATTATAGAAGTATATAAGTTGAAAGAAATCATTTAATTACTTAGGGGATGTATATAGTTGAAGATATTTATTGACCCTGATGACTATTAGTAATCCGTTGAACTGCGCATCTAATGGAGTTACAGGAAGGGATCTTGACGGAGCAGTTTGTCTTTTTATCTTCTACAACCTCCCTATGGGCTATAACCTCTTCCTCTTTTACCACACTTACATCATTTCCCTCTCCTTCAAAACTTTCTTTAAAATCTATAGAAATCTTAATGTTGTTCTCCTTTTACTTATAGCCTCAATGGGGTTCTTTCTTCCTTCCCCTAATCCACACATTCATAAACAAGAAAAGTGTTCATTAAACTCTTGTCCTCGTGGGTATGTCCTCCAGGGACTCTACATATTTAGATGCACAATAGATTATTGCTACATTATCATCATTTTCCAACTCTAGTGGAGCATCAAATACCTACTACTCATCATTTTCTCTCAGCTCCCTTACATGGATATTTAGATTCACCTCCTCTTCGTAGAAGGTTTCCTCAATATCTTCTCTTTTGACACATCAATGTTGTAATATGTAGAAAATTCAATGTACATAGATCCAACTTTAGGATATTCATCAAACACTTTAAAATACATTTAAGATGTATTTTGATGATGATGATCCACTTGATGGACAACCTATAATTTTTTTCTATTTTGTATATTCCATTGGAATTCCTATGCATCATCTTATTTATGTAAAAATTTTTAATGACATTGAATGATAAAACTACATTTCATGGTATTATATGTATAATTTATATTCATTTTTTTGTATTTTTAATATAGTACTATGTTATAGTTGTAAAAAATGCTATCTCTTTTTATCCATATTTTATTTATGTGATTGTTATATTTTTAATTATATATAAGTTTACGAGAGTTCCTTAAAATGTTTAAAGCACATGCTTCTCTTTATTTCATTGTTTCAATAATTTACACAATACAATGAAAAAGAATTACAATTTTTCTTTTGTTAATTTTATTTATTTCATTGTTTCAGTAATTTACACAATACAATGAAAAAAATTACATTGTTCCCTATGCTAATTTTAGTTACAGGGAAAATTGTACGTAGCTCTCAGGAATTAGTTTATCATAAATACTAGTTACAGGTAAGTTTTAATAGTAATAATTATGTAGTTTGTATATTGCTATCTATCATAAATTTGTTTGAATATCATCATTGTCAAGCAATAACAACTTCTTAAAGGGTGCTAGCTCAATGGTAGAGTGCCTGCCTAATTATAGGCAGGAGGTTGGTGGTTCAATTCCTCCATTCCCTCTCATAAATTTGTAACTACAAAAATGACTAAATTCGCATATATATGACTATTAGTAGATAATTTCCCGTATCTTAGTCATATTTATCTTAGATATTAATATGTTAACATCTAGTAGTTTATTTAGTCGTATATTTGGTCATTAATTTTTGCAATCAGTGACTAAATCAGTGACTAAATCAATGACTAAATCCGTGACTAAATATGTGACTAAATCAATGACTAAATCATTAACTATCAATGACTAAAACAATGACTATCAATGACTAAAGCATTGTCTATCAATGACTAAATCATTGTATATCAATGACTACATCAATGACTACTAAGTCAAGCTATTAATGACTAGTGGAATACGACTAGCTATAAGATAGTGGAAATTAGCTACTATTAGTCACCGACTCAAAAATAGTCATTTATAGCCTAATTTTAGTCATTTTTTTAGTCATTCATTTCTCATTTTGTACTAGTGGAGGAGTGGGGACTGAGAACACTATTAGGAGGAGAAGCGGTTTTGAAGACGCATAGGGTTAGAATTAGTATGCCAAACTTGAGTGATGAAGGAGACAAAGGGGGTGATGGTTTGATGAGAGAAAAGATTTGTAAATGGAAAGGTGTTAATGGAGTGTTAGAAGATGAATAGGATGTGTTGGAGGAGAGAGGTGAAGGAGGGGGAATTTGAAGAGATGAGAATGAGATGCAATAAAATAGAGAATAAGGATCATAATATAGTAGGGGGTTTAGGAGAAGGGATAAGTTGAAAACATAGAAGAAGGGAGTAAAGGGGAGACAGAGAGAGAGAGAGAGATAATGATGTAGAGAGTGTGAGAGAGAATAAGATAAATAAGGAGGAGGAGCAGTAAGGGAGGGATGGATATAGAGTGAATGAAAGATAAAGTGAGGAAGGGATGGATATAGAGTGAAGGAAAGATAGAG
>LPNX011165729.1:1117-65947 GCA_001517045.1 Pseudotsuga menziesii | reverse complement strand
ATATATATAGTGAGATAAAGAGAGAGAGATGGTGTCATAGACAAAGGGTGGAGGGTTTATTGATGGAGAGAGAGGGATGTTGGGCATTTGGTTCAATGCTCCTTATGAGTTTCGTGACATGGACTAATCACCCCTCGAGATCCTAACTCTGACGATTGTGGCAAAGATCAAAACCTGCAGGTTTTGGTCTAATTGTTAGTATTATTAATACTCCCTTGTCCAATTTGTTCATATGTCTAAATCAGGAGTCATGTCTAAATTTGGAGTTCTTCCAGTCTATTTTTAGTCACTAGCACCATTGGGTCCACTTGGTCTAAGTGGGGCACATGTTCCAATTACTAAATTGTGGGGAACACTAATTGAGGCCTACTGCCACCGATTGCACTTGCATGCAATAGTTTAGGAGCCTCCTAGATCAATCCCTATGAATTAGGAGCTACTAGGAGTGCCATTACCAACCAAGGTCAGTTGAGTTGAGTTGGTGACTAGTCAAGCTCGGTTAGGAGTCAATTACATTCAGTTCTACTCAGTTAGCGCTAGGATTGTATGGATGCATGAACATGAGGCGCATTTACTCACCTACCTAGTTAGTTTGACTAGTTAACACTGAACTAGACACTTGAGTTTTGATTTAGAACTCCAATTAAATCTGATAATGATTTAGACAAGGTCATTTAACCATTCAATCCTCCGATAATGATTTAGACAAGGTCAATTAACCATTCAGTTAAGTAGATTCTAATCAATTCAAATTTCCTAACATGGATTCAAATTGCATGTGGCTAGTTAGACATTGTAATTATTATCTCATTACTTTTGATTAATGAAAGCATTCACAGATGCAAACCATTTATGCACTATTTCATTCTTCAATTACTGAGTAAATTGTGTGATCTATCTTGTGAGTTGTGTGTTGATCCATAGATCTATGTGCTCAATTTAATATGGTATCAGAGCCTCATAAGGACAAGGAAATTCTCCTATTGTAGATCCATACTTGGATCAAAAAAAATAAAATGAGCAAAATTGCTCCTTCCAGCACTACACCAGAATCGAAGAATTTTCCACTTAATATCCCAAGTTAAGGAATTATGGATCAAGATTGCTTGATCAACTATGTTGGGTGTGAAGGAAATTCCAAATGTGCAGACTGTTGACCTTATTTTGTCTATTTGATTGTGATATTTACAAGTTTATCAATCCTCTTCTCTACATTCTCTACAAGAATCTATGTCTCCTTCACAGCATTCGCTACAGCAACTCAGTCTTATCCACTACATTCTAGATGGCCCCTCTAATGGTGCTCCTCACTCCTTTCAACTATCACCACTAGAAGGAGGACATGGAGATGCAACTACACTCCAAAAGACTCTTCAGACTCACAATGGAGACAGAGAAAGAGCCAATTCATTATGTTGATAAAGAAAAGTATTGAAATAGGATTGATGAAGCATACGAATGCTTGTGCCTCTCAATCTCTCGAGATCTTCTCTTCCACATCAATGGATTGAAGACTCCCAAGGAGGTTTGGGATAAACTTTCCTCCTTATTTTAAAATCAAGATGATATAAGGATCTATCAGCTAGAGAATGAGTCGATCTCTCTCCATCCAGCTTATTTCGAAACACTAAATGAATTCTTCACAAAATTCAAGCATCTAGTTTTCCAATTGAAGCCGTGCAAGGTTGAGAAGGAGGATGATAAACTCATCCTTGCCATTCTCTTGAAAATCATTGCATAGTATTCGTTATTTGTATCAACATTTAATTCTATGAATATTTCTACTCCAAACTAGAATATGCCTACTATTAACTCCTTCATTGGATCTCTCACTTAGGAGAATGACAAGTTCATCCAAATGGGGATCATTCGATCTTCTAGAGATCAAGCACTTGTTGCAGGAGGACCTAAGGTATAGAATGATAAATGAAATAAAAGTAATGAGTCTCCAGTAGAGAAAGAGTAGTCAAATGATCCTTCAAGCTCAAAGAGAAGAAATAATAATGGCGAAGGAAAGACACTATGTTCTTACTGTGGAAGGGGATTTGATCCAGAAATCACCTGCATGAGAATACAAATTGATGAGATGTCTCTTCTTATGAATAAAAATAACATTACTGTACCTTCTAGCACAAGGAAGACTGACAATAGAGAAGAAACTAAAGAACATGAAGAGACCTGCCATGCATTGAAGGCTAGCTACTCAACAACACATGCCTTCCTAATTGATTCTGGAGCTTCCAATAATTCTATTTCTTGCAGTATTTTTATGGTCCTAGTATTCAGATGGGAAATAGAAGTAAATTTCAAGACAAAGGGAAGGGCTCTATCAATCTTGAACATGGAAAGTTCAAAGATGTGCTTTATGTTGCCTCCCTAGTTGCAAACCTATTATCTGTATCCCAGATGACTCGTATTGGCTCTCCAAAGTGAATCATATTTGGTCCTAACCCAATGGATATCATAGATATCTCTACTGGGAACATCATAGAGAAGGGAGCTACAAATCATGCCTCCAAGGCGTACGAGTTCTCACACTTCATGCCATTTTTCAGAAAATGCACTCTCAGAAGCCACTTGCAAGGGAAAGTAAAAACATTTCATCTACTTCTTTTACGATTTCAACTAGTATTGTAGATCCAGCTGTATTATTTTATGAGATTGAGATTTAGGGTGATTCATATCCAGATCGAGTCCCTCCTTCCAAATTGGAAGGTAGGAAGATGACTGGAAATCCATCTGACACTTAGAAGGAAAGACCCTTGCATTATGTCATGCAAACTTACCTCCTTCAGAGAGATGCAATAGACTCCCTGTAAGATGCTACATGCAAAGGGATCAGTCTCACTACATTCAGAATAAAAGAGTTTATCATACACCTCTTCATCCAACAAGAGGCAAATGTTACATTCCTCCTTCCTTCCATCATCATTTTGAGAGAAGATGGAGAAGTCTACATGTCAGGACCCAGGATACCTATGCACAGAACATCATGCATGCTGCTTCGCTACATCATATATATTGCAGCAACACATTTTCAAGTTTTTCAAACTTGAATCCTGATTCTATCTGTTTAGTTAGAGGGGGGTCTTTTTTCCCATGTGGTTTTTTCCCCAGCTCCTTGTAATGAGCAGTTAATTTAATTTACTTAATGTAATGGGTGGCCTATGGTATTAGTTACCAGGGCCCAAAAATTTATCCAAGTTAGCATTCAAGGGGCTGTTAGGATTATTAATCCTCCCTTGTCCAATTTGGTCATATGCCTAAAACAGGAGTCATGTCTAAATAGGGAGTCCTTCCAGTCTATTTTTAGTAACTAGCACCATTGGGTCCACTTGGCCTAATTGGGGCACATGTCATTAGAGGAACTTTGGGGTCTAAAATGGGCCTTATAAGAAAAAGTGCCAACAATAAAATTTTTGAGTTAGAATTCAAGAACCAATAGAATTTCAATAAAATGAGTCCACCATAATGGTTGAATTGACATATTTGTCATAAAAGAAAACTACTTTTTTTGTTCGTATTTTCGACATATCTCCATGTGTTTTTACTCAAATTATGAGAGGGAGAGCTCATTGGATGTGGAATTTAATTCTGCATCTAATGAGTACCCACACTACATACTTTGGATGGACCCCACTACCCCAAAAATAGGAAATACCTGAAAAATGTGATGATGACATCATCATCACATTTTTTTAGGTATTTCTTGTTTTTGGGGTAGCGAGATCCATCCAAAGTATGCAGTGTGGGTACTCGCTGGATGAAGAATTAAATTATGCATCCAAAAAGCTCTCCCACTCAGAATTTGAGTAAAAATAGAGGGAGATATGTCGAAAATACGAACACAAAAAGTAGTTTTTTTCATTCTTCCTCCAAAATTAATATCTATTATTTTATTATTTTCCTTAGGAGCCCCATTTTAGGCCTCAAATTTCATCTGATGTCCAGTTACTAAAGTGTGGGGAACACTAATTGAGGCATACTTGCACTGATTGCACTTGCATGCATCAATTTAGGATCCTCCTTGATCAATCCCTACAAATTAGGAGCCACTGGGAGTGCCAATACCAACTAAGGTCAGTTGACTTGAGTTGGTGACTAGTCAAGCTAAGTTAGGAGTGAGTTGCATTTAGTTCTAATTCCTTACATTCAGTTCTACTCAGTTAGTGCTAGGATTGCATGGCTGCATGCAGGTGAGGCGCATTTACTCACCTACCTCATTTAGTTAGACTAGTTAACACAGAATTAGACACTTGAGTTGTGATTTAGAACTCCGATGAACTACGATAATGACTTAGACAAGGTCAGTTAACCATTCAATCCTCTGATAATGATTTAGACAAGGTTAATTAACCATTTATTCAAGTAGATTCTAATCAATTTGAATTTTCTCACATGGATTTGAATTACATGTGGCTATTTAGCCATTGTACTTCATTGTAATTATTATCTAATTACTTTTGATTAATGAAAGCATTCATAGTTGCAAGCCAGTTTTGCACTATTTCATTCTTCAATTAATGAGTAAATTGTGTGATCTATCTTGTGAGTTGTGTGTTGATCCATATATCTATGTGCTCAATTTAATACTAATCGAAACTGTGAGTCCAACAAATGGTATCAGATGAATATGTCAAGGGTTAGAAACTCAGTCAACTCGCGTTGGGGGAAATATTGTTGGACATTGGGTTCAATGATCCCCATGAGTTTCTATACATGGACTAATCACCTCTCGAGATCCTAACTCTGACGATTGTGGTGAATATTAACACATGTGGGTTTTGGTCTAACAACAACCGTGAGTCCAACAAGGGAGGTTGTGAAAGAGAGAAACATGGAGAGGGAGGGTAAAAAGAGATAGGGAGGGAGGGATACAATTTGAGAGAGAGAGAGAGAGGATATGGTAGAGGGCTAATGGCATAGAGGGTTGGTAATTAAGGAAGAAGGGAGGGATATATTGATAGAGGGAGGTAAGCAAAAGGTGGAGAGAGAGGGAGAGACAGAGGGAGTTTGTGAGAGAGGGGGGGGGCATGCACACACACACATAGATTATGTGGGAGAGAGGGGGATGGGTGAGTAACAAAGGGAGAGGGAAATGGTTTAAAATAGAGAGAGAGTGATGGAGGGAAAGATAGTGAGGGAGGTATAGAGAAGGTGGAGAGAGGTTATGAGATATGGGAAGTGAGGGAGGGACACACACACACATAGGGATATAGAGAGAGGGAGGGGTGACACACACACATATTTTGTGGGATAGAGGGAGGGAGGGGTGAGTGAAAAAGAGAGAGGGGGGAGGGTTGAATGATAGAGAGAGTGATATGGAGGGAGGGATAGTGATGAAGGTATATAGAAGGTGGAGAAATACTATGAGAGAGGGCAGGTGAGAGAGTGACACACACACACACACACATACAAAGAGAGAGATATTGTGTGGGAGAGAGAGGGGGAGGGATGAGCGATAGAGAGAGAGGGGGAAGGGGTGAGTGATAGAGAGAGAGTGGTGGAGGGAGGGATAGTAACTGAGGTATAGAGAAGGTGTAGAGAGAGAGAGAGAGAGAGAGAGAGAGAGAGAGAAAGAGAGAGAAATATTGTGTGGGACAAAGAGTCTGAGGGGTGAGAAACAATGAGAGAGTAGGGAGGAGGGTGTTGGAAACATGGAAATTGAGAAAGCCTACATGCTAGTAGAGAAGGAATCCCACATGTTGAAGATTAAGGAGCCTATATTTTGAGGACAAAGGAGTCACGTAGAGAGCTCGGGATGAACTACACCAGTTCAGTCAGGAAGGAGACTCAGGGATTGTTGGATGAAATCATCCATGACTAAGATTCAAGTAGATTCATGGTTTATATTGAAGTGGTATGTAAATCTACAGCTATAGAGAATATTCCGCAAGGAAATCGTATATGGGAGTAAATTTCTGAAATAGTTTAGAAATGAATGGTCAAGAATATTCCCCCACAAAATGAAATGGTTGGGGATAATATCTGCAATATTTAGAAGGACAAGGTGAAATTTTATTGTTAATCAGAAATCCAAAATTGATCAACAGATCGACGATCAGGAGCGCAAATGCAAGAGATCGATGATTTGGAGGATCTATGAGAGTAAAATTGCGGGAGAAAAAGTGTAGGTGCAGAACTTCGGAAAGAAAAAAGTCAAATTCGTAAAAAATTAAGTTTCTAATTTCCATGTGGGAGAGGAAGGAAAAAGTGGAGGTCGTAGAAAATTTGAAGTTTTTAGTTTTCGCATTCTGCACTACGGAAAAGGTGGAAAGTGGGAAGGTCGTTGCTAAATAAAAAAAGCAGAAGTGAAAAAGTTTGGATTTTGGAATAGTTGAATTTCCAAATTCCACATTCTACATTGCGGAAAAGGAGTTGCGGGAAGGTCATTGTAGAACAGTTGGTGCAGAAATCCAACAACAGAAAGAATGTTGTGGAAGTGAAAAGGAAAAATCTTGGAAAACTAGAAAGTGGTGGTTTCCAATTTTTGCCATCCACGTGCAGAAAGGCCAGTGTGGAAAGATTCCCACATTAAGAGAGATGTTCGCAAAGGGTTTGAGGAAGACACATAGGCATGAATAGAAGAGAACTCAAGCCTGTGTTTTTGGAAAAATACATGCCCAACATTCAGAGATAATGAAGTCTGCAGACCAATGAAGTGTGGAAGCTTGTGTTGTGGGGAAAATGATGCTTGCAGAAGAGATTCGAAGAAGTGTCACTGAAAGGATTCTTAGTTTAAATAAATAAAGGTTTTTAACTAACTAACTAATTAAAGCATAATTCTGAACAAGAGATTGAAGAGGTATGAAGGAGAAAATCATGAAGTGTGTTTTATAAAGGTGTGATGGTTTGAACTAAGATTTGAAGAGTCACAATGTTGAAAGGGCATGAGAATGGTTTGAAGAGATGATTTAAGGATATATAAACAAAAGATCAAATGGTAAGTAAAGAGTCTCTATTAATTGCATATGATAGAGTCCAAGAAGGTAATATAAAGGCTGATAAAAATCAAATAAGGGTGGAAGTGTGGTGCTAGGGCAGGCTACATGCCTGCAAGGAGGTCTTAGCCTCCTTCCAATAGTGGCTGGAGAAACATGGTATTGGTGTATCATTTTCTATAGGTGCAGGGAGAAACCAGGGTGTGGGTGCATCCTTCATTAGTGGTTGAGAAACTTGGGGATTGTGGTCTCCAGCAAGTGAGTGCTTGCAAATAACTATTTTATATTGTAAAAACAAAGTTTTGTAGATAATAGAAATGTGTTGGTGGTTTACCTTATTGGGTTCCACATTAAAACATTGTGGCCAAATTTGTTTTTACATTTACTAAAAAAAAGTAAATTGTGTTAAAATTGCTGTCATTGATTCACCCTCCCCCCTCTTAGTGCCAAGATCTGACCCATCAATTGGTATCAGATCCAGATCCTTCACCATAGTTTAACCATTGGAAGGAAGATCCTATTAAAATCACTATGAATTAGCAAATGAAGATGTTAATAAGAGTTCCCATATTTGATGGTGAAGACTATGTTTTTTGGAATATTAAAATGAAAAACTATTTGATGTCCATTAGACTAGAAGTTTGGGCATTAGTTGAAGAAGGATATAATGTTCCAAAATTCACCCCCACAAAAGCGGAAGACAAGAAATTTTTTTGCGAACATGCAAAGCCCTTAAATACATTACAAGTTGGAATAAGTAAGAAGGTTCTTGAAAAAGTACTAGCCTATAAAAGTGCAAAAGAGATCTAGGAAAAATTGGAAAACATATATGCAGGAGAATCAAAAGTAAAAATGGAAAAATTTTGATCTCTCAAATTACAATATGAAAGTCTAAAAATGAAGGATGAAGAAAATATTTTAGAGTACTTCGAAAGAATTGATAATCTTGTTAATACAATCAAAGGTTTGGGAGTAGAAATACTAGACTATGATTTAGTTGAAAAGATACTAAGAACACTTCCTATGGCATATAATCCCAAAGTATCCACCCTTGAAGACTGAGAGAAGCTATAATATCTTACCATGGATGAATTGTATGTAATCCTCACAACCTATGAATTAAGAGTAGGTATTGATAATCTCCCAAAAGGAGAAGCAACTTTAAAGGTTATCAAGAAAAAAAAAGTATGAAGAAAAAACCTCATACTAACCATAATGAAGAATCTAATGAAGAAGAAGCCAATTTTATTAAAAACCTTCAGAAAGGATCAGGGAAGTACAAAGGCAAGCTTCCCTTCAAATGTTTTAATTGTGGGAAAATTGGGCACTTTCAAGCCAAGTATCCTTATCCTAAGGAAGACTTTGAAGATTAATATGACAAAAACAAACAATACAAGGAAAAGGGAAAATTCCACTATAAGAAAAATAACAAGGGAAAAAAAATTATACTCAAAAGAAGAAAACGACAGTTCGTCTGAGGTTAGTGACAGTGATGATGAAGTCATTTTTCTAAGTATCAAATAGTCTAGTGAGATAGAAGAAATTTAGCATAAGGAATATTTAGAATATGACACATAGGTTAATATGGAATAAGAACTACTCAGTGCTTTAGATGGATAAAGAAGATTAAAAAAAAAACATAGACAACTGGAAAGTTTTGTAGTTGAAAAACTAGAAGAGCGTGAACAAAAAGAAAAAGAGATGAAGAAAATCATGAGAAATATAAAACACCAAATTCAAGATGCAAATAGGATAGAATAAAGGGAGGAGAAATCTGTTAAAGAAAAAAAACTAATCTGTGAAAGAATGGAGGAATAATTGGTTCACTTAAGAAAAGAGCTTGATGCAAAATTTATTCAAACTAGATATGAAAATAGTTCTAAAATTTTAGATGAGATTTTAACCACACAAAGAGATCCAAGTAACAAAAATGGAATAGGTTATTCTCAAGAAGAAAATCAAATTAGCTCAAAATCTTATGCAGTTTCTCTTCTCAATACATTCAAGAAGAAAGAGGAAGAAAAGACAAGGAATGCTCAAAACTCTAGAAGATCGTTTCCACCCATCAAGAATCAAGACAACTCCAAAGAAGGTTTGTCAAAAAAAGTATCCTCACATTTTCCTTGGTTATTTTTTTGCATGCTCTAACTTTGAACACAAAGCTATGAATTGTAGAGAATATGAAAGGAAACATTTCAAGGTTAAAAACTTAAACCTCAAGAACAATCAAATATTTGTTCAAGTTAAGAGCATAAATTATAACTCATTTGCACCTTTACAAGAAAGAGATTTAGAATGATTGATTTGTCATAACTATGGACATAAAGCAAGCAATTGAAAATTAATGGAAAACTCAGAAAGACCAAAGGAGATTAGAGAGAAAAAGAAGTTGTGGGAAGAAAGAACATTAAAAAAGGAATGTCTTATTTCCTTGAGAACACAAGATAAAGGAGATCTCTGGTATGTTGATATTGGGTGTTCAAAACATATGATAGGAGATGAGGAAGTGTTTTAAAACTTAAAAAAAAAACAAAAGGCTAGAGTTACATTTGGTTCCAACGATTCAGGTAATATTATTGGGAAAGGCAATGTGAATGTGGGAAAAGACAAAGCCAAAAATGTGTTACTTGTAGAAAATTAGAAGCCTAGTCTATTAAGTGTCATCCAAATCTGTGATCAGGTGCACATTTGTTTTTTTTATTCTCAGAAATGTGATATAAGAAAGAATAACTAGGGAAAATTGGTTGGTGTTGCTTCTAGAACTCCCGAAAATGTACACATGCTCAATACAAGACAGTTTGAGAAATGTCATATGAATTTAGTGGATGAAAGTTTGCTATGGCATAGAAGGTTGGGGCACATTAATTGTTAAATTTAGCAATCTTGAGGAAGTAAGAAACTTATGAAATATCACAAACCTTCAAATCGTATATGTAGAAATTGTCAATTAGCGAAGCAAACTAGAATAAGGTTGAAAAAAAAGAGTACTCAATATCAAAACCTTTAGAGATGGTTCACACTGACCTCTATGGACCTACAAGGACCAAAATTATGCAAGGAGAATCCTACTTTATGTTGTTCATTGATGATTTTACTAGAATGGCTTGTGTATTGTTTCTCAACGAAAGTTCTAAAGCTCTTCAAAAGTTCAAATCCTTTAAAATCCTTGTTGAAAATGAAACAAAGACAAAAACCAAATGTCTTAGATCATACAATGGTGTGAGTTCACCTCTAAAGAGTTTGATCTCTTTTGTGAAACCCATGGAATTAAGAGACATTCTCTGCTGCCGGAACACCTCAACAAAATGGGATTGCTGAGAGGAGAAATAGTACAGTTCAGGAGGTTGCAAGGACTAAGATCAATGAAGAAAAGGTGTCTGATGGATATTGGAGGGAACCTTAAACATATAAGTACACATATTAAATAAAGGTCAGCTCATGATTAATAGTAACAAGAATCCTTATGAGCTGTGGTTTGGGAGAATTCTTTCGGTAAAATACTTCATGGTTTTTGGAAGTAAGTGTTACATCAAAAGGCTTGATGAGAAACTAGGAAAATTTGATTCTAGATCCGATGAAGGTATCTTTGATAGATATGCTTCTGCCAAGAAGGAATATAGATTCTACAATATAATATTACATAATATTGTTGAGAGTGCAAATGTTAAGGTGTGTGATTTAAAAAAAAAGAAATTCAAACATCAAAAAACCATAGCTGCCGATGAAGATGATGATGTGTTAGTTGATACACAAGAAGATGTATAAGAAAAGGATGATACACGAGAATATGACATAGATACCAGAAAATAAGAGGAAGATACTCTAAAAGAAGAGATAACAGAAGAATCCCCAAGAAGAGACATAAAGACGTCCTCAAGAATAACCCAAAAAAATCATCCTAGAGACCTAATTATTGGAGATAAAAGTACAGGAGTACAAACAAGAAGAAAATTGTTGTACCAAATAGAAATAAAACTTTTGTCATGTATTGATCCTAGCTCAATCAAATAAGCATCCAATGATGTAGGGTCAAAGATATGAATGAAGAATTAGACCAAACAGAAAAGAATAAAACTTGGGAACCAGTTCCAAAACCACAAGACACGAATTCCATTGGAACTAAATGGGTGTTCAAAAACAAAGTAATTGAAAATGGACAAGTAATCAAGAACAAAGCCCTATTGGTATGTAAAGGATATGCTCAGGTTAAAGGAGTATATTTTGAAGAAACGTTCGCACCTATTTCCATATTGGAGGAAATTAGGATGTTCTTATCCTTTGTCGGCTATAGAAAATTGAAAGTATATCAGATGGATGTCAAATCAGTGTTTCTAAATGGAAACTTAGAAGAGGAAGTCTACATAGAGAAACCAGAAGGGTTTCAATTAAATGATAAAAGAAATTATTTTTGTAAACTAAGGAAAGCTCTCTATCGGATAAAAAAGGCACCCAGAGCATGGTGTCCAAGGCTAGATTCTTAATTACAAGTACAAGGATTTAAAAGAGGATCAGTAAACAATAATCTTTATTATAAAATTATTGGTTATAACCTGATTACTATGGAAGTATATGTTGATGATATCATATTTGGGAGTGATGATGAAAAAATGAGTAAGGATTTTGCTAGTAAGATGCAACAAGAATTTGAAATTTCTTTTGGTGAACTAAATTTCTTTCTAGGATTTCAAATACATTAGTCCAAAAAAGGAATCTTTATCCATTAGTCCAAGTATGTGAAATGTATGCTTAAAAAATTATAGTTGGAATATTACAAACCTGTTTGTACACCTATGAAAGTAGGATGCAAACTAAGAAAATAATATGACTCTAAGACTGTAGATCGAAAACATTATAGATCAATGATTCAAAGTTTTCTCTATGTAATAGCTTCTAGAGCTGATGTTAAGAAAGTTGTTGGAATGGTAGCTAGATTTCAAGATGGAGCAAAAGAGAGCCATGTTCACGCTATGAAAATAATTTTTAGGTGCTTAAAAGGAACCATAGATATTTGATTATGGTATCCTAGCAATAATTCATTCACTTTAAAAGCCTATTCAGATGTAAATTGGGAAGGTTGTGTAGATGACATAAAAAGTACAAGTGGAGGAGAATTCTTCTGGGGAGAATCATTAGTAGCTTGGAAAAGCAATAAAAAAACCTCAATTTCTCTATCTACTGCTGAAGCTAAGTATATTGCAGTATCAAAATGCCGCGCACAAGTGTAATGGATGAAACAAAATCTACAATACATCAATGTAGTGTTTGAAGAACCCACAGTTATCTACTGTGATAATACAAGTGCTATACGTCTCTCCAAGAATCCTGTCCAACACTCCAAATCAAAACACATTCCAATAAAATACCACTATCTGAGGGATCAAGTTGAGAAGAAGAACATTAAATCGGAATATTTCCCACTCAAGAACAAATTGCAGACATCTACACTAAACCCTTAAGCAGAGATGTATTTGAATATCTCAGACAAAGACTAGGAGTATTTTCTCTTCCAATATAATATTTCAAAATAATGTATCAATTGGCATTAGTTCAGGGGGAGATAGTGATCAAAGTCAAGGTGAGTCACTCAACCCTTTTCCTTTGAGGTCAAAGGGGGAGAAATGAAAATAATATTTCCATCAAATCCAAAGGGGGAGATTTTTAGCAACATGGAAATATACATTTGCATTGATGGCAATTGAGGAAGCCTGCAGGCCAGTAGAGAAGGAATATGACATGTTTAATATGAAGGATCCCGTATTTTGAAGATAGAGGAGTTGTATAGAGAGCTCAGTATGAACTCAAATAATTGATGGACAACATGAAAGGTATAGGTGGTGATATGGCATAGTTTACTATCGCTTAATAGCTAATATAGGTAAAAATCGATAAGGTCTAATAAAAGCTATCAAACCCAAGCTATCAATAAATGTAATTTTCAAATTAAATTTAGTTTCTTAACTCTAAAGGATATATGTTAGTTCATTGTACTTTTTTTAGATGCATATGTTTATTCCGGTTCAGTTGTAGCAGTTTCATTTTCATTTAGTTTATGGGAGCATGTTTCGGCATTTAGAAACATCCATATATTGAGCTTGTATCTACATAGATCTATCTATGCAATTAGGTTTATGCTGACTCATTTTTTCATTATTAGAGTAATTATTTTTTTTTGTTAAATAAAATTACATAATTCCAAGAAAAAACTATGTTAACGCATTTCATATTGGATTTCTTCTTTTGATGTTTAATTGTAATTCTGATAGGATTTCTCCCTTTGCAGGTATCAATGAAAAACTGCAGTTCCTTCAGGTTAATATGTTAATCTTATTAAATACCATGATTGTTATATTCACATTTGAAATGTCCTTTTCTAGATGTGTTTGATCTAATCATTATGTGTTTCTTCTACAATTTCTCCAATCAACTATGCACATCTATCTGCAAGTCAGATGCAACAATTTCCCAAAGCAGATAATTTAGAAATAACTTTACACTCTAGAAAAGGGAAAGGATAAGTGCCATTTCGAAAGACAATGATACAATGTTCATGTACCTAAAGTCCCTATGATGGCACGATATGTTTGCAACATCATATTTTTTGTTGAATCCTACATAGGATTATTATTGTTCACTTTGTACTTTGATTCATATCAAACATGTTTTTCCCTTTTATAGTTGTTCTTGCATCAATTATAACAACACATTGGAGTCTTTTCTTGATGAGATTAGTTTCTACCATGCCAAGCCAAACTATGATTTCATGTTCATTTTAAAGCCCATTTGGCATTGCTTTCTTTTTGAAAGGAAACAAGACATGTCTAAAATATGCTATGGCATCCCATGCCAAATTCTAATGTGATTTTAATCGGAATCCTTACTAGTTATTTTGTAAACGTTTTATGTTTAGTAAACTCATTATATATTGTGATTTGGACTATTCTCTATCTTTTGAGAAATTTCATTGTTCCATTTTGTTGTGGTATTAATTGCATTGCTCCATTTATGAATACTGTTACTTGAATGAGATAGTTATCAAGGAATTTTTTTTCATAATATCTGTATAGAAATATGATTGTTATAAATAATTTTACATCCCTGTATAAATAGTAAAAGACATTACCTACACACTAGAAACACTACATTCTTTTAATCATTACCATATGCAACCCAAAAGTTAAAAGGATCATACCATTTACAAACATTTATATATGCTACTTCAATTCAATCTTTCAGTTTCTTCCTTCTTTTACCCTTTAACAACCATGTTATCTCTGTATTATTGCGACTTCTTGAGACAATTGCTAATATATTCTTAAGAGGTTGTTGTTCCTATGGTTTTTTAAAAATAAATCTCATGTACCATAACAAAAATAACAAAGAAATCGGATGATGTCGACTCTAGGCTATCCATGGTAGGAAAGGGGGCCCAAATAGAGCAGCAAAATACGTGCGGTTCTAGTCTGTCCATATATATAAACATTCAAAGACTACTTCATTGAATCATTATTAAATTATTTCTATGACTTAGGCGTTCATGCTTGGGTTGTGGAGTTTACCTCATAGTCCTTTTTCTTTGAGGTTGTCTCGACATAAATACTGCAAAGTCGTTGTTTCTAAGACCAAAAATAAGCTAAATCAGAAAATGGCAAGCGTGGATCAAGAAGAAAATAGGTTTGACACCAAGAGCTATGACAATAAAATGCAGAATGTGTGAGTAAATTAATGAACAGTGTCTAAGTTTCTTGGCTTCAATAAATTTTACTATCAGTAAACATGAATTATTATCATTTTCTTTTTGTTGAGTGGCAGCCTTAGAGGAGCAGAATGTTTTCATAGCTGGGATGAATTTCATGAAAAAATTCTCCATAAATAATGCCGCCAAGTTCTCTCAAGATTTCCAAATCAATGAATGACAGTTATATTGTCAGCAAGTCTCTTCATTCTTGCGCCAGCATCGTGTTACTTGCAACCTATTTTCTTTTGTTTGATAGAGTCCCTTTCTTTTGTGACTCATTAAGTGTCTCCTTGCACTCATTACAAATTGCATTTCACTTTCAATAGGGTTTTGTTCTTGTGACAGACCAATTATATTTGATCAAAATTTTGACCTTGGCTAGATTCCAAGTCTGCAAAACTTCACTTCTCTCTATGGCAGACTAACAGTCTTCAATCGTACATTTCTTCTCATATTTTTCTCTTTTCTCTTGTTCTCTTTTATTTTTTTTTATGTTATCAAGTTGAAGCTATTGATATATGATTTCATTCGACTCCCATTGATGAGTCCTCTGAGCTATGTCCCATCTATTTTTTATAACTTCACAGCTCCTCCATCAGTGATTTCCTTGACAACATATGTTCCTAACCAATGTGTTTTCAAATTTCTTGGAATCTTTAAAAACTTTCTTACATACATAGGAAAAATACCTCTAACTTCAAAATGTTTTGTTTTGATTTCTCTATCATGCCATACCTTCTTCCTTTTCTTTTCTACATTCTGGTGAAATCCTGCAACAAAATTTTCTTCCTCCGAGTGTACTAGTTGAAGTAACCTATCTTCCACAACATCAACATCTGTCATTTCAGTGATCGCAACAACTCTTAAACTTGGTACAATATTCCATAGGCATGGAAACTTCTTTCCCATACACCAACATAAATGGAGTATATCCTATCAACTTCTTACACATCATGAGATATTCCCATAATACTGCATAAATATTTTGATCCCAGTCATCTCTTTGCGCATTGTAAACCTTTATCAATGCATTTTCTAGAATCTTGTTGAATGATTCAAGAACTCCATTTCTTTGAGGGTGATATCGAATTGTTCTTTTATGTTGTATCCAAAATTCCTCAGTGAGTTTCCAATCAATTGATTAACAAAATGTGTACCTTGATCGCTGATTAAAATATTTGGGCATCCGAACCTTGTCACAACATTTTTAAATAGAAACTTCGTAGAAGTCACAACAATACCATGCTAACGTGCACATTCCTACTGGACTGATAGGTCCTCTCGTGATGTGCATGGTGGTGTAGGCATGTTGTAACCATGTTCTAGATATGGAGCTTTAGTTGATTCTTCTTATTCTTCTTCTCCTTCAGATATCGATTGATCATCTTCTTCTTCCTCACAATATTTTTCATCTACATATGACACAAGATCGTAATCTCCTTATGCTCTGGTCATGTTGAACTCCCTCTTCCTATCAAAGTCTTTCTTTGCTTTCTGGACTAAAATATTCTTCCACTTCTCAAAAAACCATCCTCTATTCTAGTTCCACTATCTACAGGGAACATCTCAACTCGGTTTGTGCCATTTTTCATAGAGTTCTACTGCGACATACTTACCTTTTTTGCATATATTCCAAATTGTCACATTCGTAGGATGCATTCTTCACATACAATCATTTTTATCCAGGTCTTTAAAGATGACAAATATCTACCACAGGGTCCTTGAAATTTTTTTCTCTCTGCCTCACTATATGAGGTTATTGCGTCAATAGTAAGCTGAGTAATATATCCCACCATAATAGTGTTTATTTAAAAATATACAACCATCAACAAAAGGTTTCTCACTCTTTTCAGTCTCTTAATCAACTGAGGATTCCACTATGTTGATTCTCCTCCTTGGAAATTTCTTTGTTGGGTTGCCAGCTTAGATAACCACTCATGCAACATAATGGGAAACTTAGAAAAGAAAATATCATGGATATCTATATAGAGGTATCAACGCAAGAACTCTATTGGGTTCCACCAATATCCTTTTCTTTCTTCTTGTGAAAATTCTAACGCTTTGAAATTCACCCAATATTGGATTTAAGGTTTTTTTACTTCCCACAACATATCCCTCATCGAAATGATTCAGTACTGGCAATAGAACCATTTGTTGGATTTCCATCTTCCTCTTTGGACCATGACCCAAGTTTAGTCCCTTCTACTTAGCGCAACAAAGGCTAAGATATCATCCCTATAGAGAAAATATTAGTCAACAACACCTACGATGCATATGTAGTCTCACCCAAGATATATTTCTACGGGTAACTACAAGAACCAAGTTTCAGTAGTTGGGTGGGGGATTTCGGGTACCTTGGTCATTTAATAATGTTCTCAATCAATCCCATGGGTGGATTACTTATGCTTATTATGAATAGTATACCACAATTTAAGTTCTCCTTTGCAACTAATATAACAACAACCCCATTGCATCATAAAAGTATTCAAATTATAACAGTGCAACTGATATACAATTATTTATTCATAAGAAAGTCTATAAACATTCATTCAATGCAAAATCTATACACGTAACTTGAAAACATTCATCATTCATGCATATACATAGAATCTAACATGGAAACCCATCTAGGAAAAACCATAAATATTATTTTCATATGGAATTTAAAATGTATGCACCTTTTTTATGCACACTAAGTTACATACTCTATTCTAGATCTTCTTCTTTATCTACATAGACTCTTTCTTCTTCTAATTCTCTTCGATCTTCTTTTCTACTCTCTTACTACTTGACTCTACTAACGATATACACACATCCTGGATTGACTCAAATTCTCCTACACTTTTGCGCAATCAGCTGCATATTCTTCAACTCAAAGCACTTAACAAAACAAACAGACAACAAATACAGAAAATCTAACTATGGAGAGGCTAACCTGCATACATATTGGGTTCCTCCTTTTATAGACTCTTTTATAGACTCGTTACAAAATTTTTACCTATCACTTTATCAGTTGAATTCCTATACTTAGCCAATGGGTTGTCTTTCCTAATCTAGTGACATATGATAGTAGGCACTAATGACCTAAATTACAAATATACCTTCATACACATGGGTTCTGCAGGCTCTAGCCGACCTTGTACCCATGATTTTTATGGCCTGTCAAATTCAACTGTTGTGCCCTACTACCATTTTCCAACCATTCTACCACTTGAACACCTTCTGGTACTATTATTCAGTTGCACCTTTCCTTGTTGTATTCTTTCCTTCTATCACAACTTCCTCTTCAGTCACACATCTTCTTTATTCTTCCTTCATGTCTCTTCCTCTGTCACAATTCCTTTCTCTTCTAGTCCTTCTTCTCCTTATTCTTTCTTCCTATCGCTACCTCTGTCACAAATCATTTCTCTTCATATCCTTCTTCTCCATACTTAGGAAGAATTCTAAGTGAATTTTCTTTCCTTTCCCTAGGCCCAACAAATGACTAAATAAAATACCATTTAACAACAATAAATGACTAAATAAATGACCAGATAACAACAATCCGTGACTAAATAAATGACTAAATTTCCTACCAAACAATGCTAATAATGACTAAATAGAAACAATTAATGACCAAATAAATGACTAAATATATGGCTAATACATGAAGAAAACCAAGTGATAAATGACCAATTTTGTTGGGTGATAAGTAACTGCTAATTCATGACCAATGGTCACATGACCAAATTTAGTCATTTATTACCCATTTTTAGTCATTTTTTTAGTCACTTATCACCCATTTTGTACCAGTGGTCTTTGTGCTAAAACATAGATTCTATATGCTATGGAGGATTTGCTTTATCCAACAAATGTCCCTTTCTTTCGAAATGGATCCATCTTTTTCCTCTTTTGTTTTCGCACATGAATGTACATAGGACATCCAAAAATATTCAACAGTCCAACATCTAGTTTTTCACCAGTGAAAACTTCTACTAGAGTCTTTTCTCCCTAGATAGCATGAAGGATTATGTTCTGAATATAAATAGCAGTGTTGTAGGCTTCTTCGCATAACGATGTAGGAATATCCTCACCATGCATCATAGATTTTATAGCCTCACATATTCTTATGTTCTTTCCTTCAACAACCCCATTCTATTATGGTTGTAATGTATAGTCAACTTCCTTCTTATTCATGCATCACGACAAAGATCATTAAAGTCATGAGACTCAAACTCTCGTCCATTATCATATCTCAAAGAAAAAATATGATTTCCATTCTGATTCTCAACCATTTCTTTGGACTCTTGAAACTTGTTGAAATTTTCACTCCTTGCATTCAGAAAATAGATTCACGACTTGTGAGAGAAGTTGTCTATCAAAGACACATGGTACAAATAGCCACCCAAGGATAGTGCCGACATAGGTCCACATGCATCTAAATGGATCAAGTCCAAAATCCCTTTGTATTTATTGGTGCTTCTTGGAATACTCTTCTTGATGTTCTTTGCAAGAGCGTAAACTCTACAGAAATTACCACGTTCATATTAAAATGCAAGCATACCTTTTACCATATTTTACAATTCATGTAGATATTTGAAATGGATATGACCAAGCCTCCTATTCCACAATTCACAAGGACAGAATGTGCCATGGATCATGGCTTTAATGAAATTTATAGGAACTTTGTAGAGACTCCTATAGAATTCAAGTTGGTATTCTTAGGCCACAAGAGCTCTTGATTGTCCATAAATATTACTCTGAAAAATTTATATTCTAGACCCAAAATAGTTAAGAGGTTCTTCTTTAGACAAATAACATACAAAATATCATCAACATGGAGTACATCTCCTGAATTCAACTAAAAGTAGGTAGATCCAAATCCTTGGATCGAATAGGTGGTATTATCTCCAAGATCCACCTGACAGGTGAACTTCTTTTCCTTCAAATCTGTGATAGTGCTCCCATATCCAGTCATGTGTTTGTATGTGCCACTATCCACTAGCCATGTCTCAACACTAGTGGTAATGGATCCAGATAGATATTAGAAAAGATAGTACTCCTTCCTTTTTCTCTTGATCATTGGATGAATTATCTCTTCTAGCTTCATAATTTGTAGCAGTAGAAGCAAGAAATACACCCTTGAACTTTACTCTTTCCTTTTCCCAACACTACATTCCAAAATGACCCTTCTTATTGCAGTTGAATCATTTGACTTTATACTTGTTAAAGTTCTTGTTGAATTATTTTTCCTTTTTATGAGGAAACTTCTTCTGAGAAAAGGATTTATTTCCTCTCTTCATCGTTTTTGTAAGAACAAGGGTCTCTTCTTCAAAGGAACCACTTTTTCTTTGAATTCACGCTTCTTCTTGTAGGGGAATATCATATAACAAACTTTCAAAGTTTGGTTTCACTTCTTGATCATTAAAAATGACCAAGAATGTCTCCCATGAAGATGGGATACCATCGACAACTATTTGAATGAGATCATCATCATCAACAATTAATCCAATACTCAAGGAAGACATATATTTTTGCTTCTCCATTATCAAATTATGAAGCTTGTTCTTCTAAGATCTCCTTTGACTAGGATCCTTCTTCTCATAAATATTTGTCCAAGTACTAAAGCACTCTTTTGCAGTCTTCAATGGCTTAATCACCGACATCAAATTGTCTTTCATAGAATCATAAATTATTATATTTACTTTATCTTGGCTCTTCTTGAAAGCAATACGCCCAACATTAGGAGTAGGATATTCAACAACATTGGATACATATCCATTTAGATCATGCTCTTCTAAGATATTCAAAAATCCCTTCCTTCCAAGTGTTGAATTTCAAATTTCCTTCAAGCCAGTCTTCTAGTATTACTGATATTAAAGCTATTATTCTTCAAGTACCATGCTCAAATTTTACCACTCAAGATCAATGTAGGCTCATGCTTGACTACAAAACATAGCTCATTCAAGCCTTGAGATCTGATACCATGTTGAATTTTGCTAAACTTTGATATTTTATCTTAATTTCAAAATTATTGTTGTACTTGAAATCAATGAATCATAAGAATGAGAATTCAAACATGAGACACATAATTGACCTAGGGAAACCCACTACAACATGAGGGAGAAACCCCCAACAAATATTCCTTAGCATAGTGATAGATAGTAGAGATTGTATTTACACTAATAATATTACATCAAGCACCTCTAGTGCGTAAACAACGAGAAATATCAAGCACCCTTGGTGCAATATCAGAAAATGAGAGAAACTAGATAGAGAGGTGAACTACTAGTAGAAAAAGTCATTTTTTCGATGAAAATTTTTAACGTTTTGATGGAAAACATCGTTTCACATACCATCTGAGTTATGAAAAAATGCCAATTTTCGTCACAATTCCAATGAAAATTGGGAAATGCAGAATACCAATGTGAAAATTTCGACAAAAATGGGATTTTCATTGCAATTCCAACAGTATGTGAAATGTAGTTTTCCAGCAAAACATCGAAACGTTTCTTTGGAAAAATGAATTTTTCCACTAGTGAACTCGGCAATGTGCCCAACACACAACCAACTCACTAATTTGTTCTCATGTAAAGAATAGTAAATTCCTTCATAGGATAATTCACTCTTCAGCTTGATCTCTTATAAATTGAATAGAAACTACACAATACTTTACATTATTGGCGTATATCTTTTATCTTCTGACTTCAGGAAGAAATCACCTTCCATCTGGATGTTAAACCACTTAGTTAGGATGCTAACTCAAGTATCGTCTTTTAGTTTAACTAAAGTGTCATCATCCAAAACACTTTAATTAACTAGATCTTCTATATTAACATTTAGTTAACTCTTTTAAACTATCTTGATATCACCATTGAAGTGAACAATTTGAGTTCTCTTTAACTAATTGAAGTATTCCTTGTTAACATCACTGAAGTTAATAATTTGAGTTCTCTTTAATTAATTGAAATCTTTATCATCATTTAAGTGATCAACTCAATTTCCCTTTATTTCCATTACATCTTATCTTTATCTCTTGACGTATAACCATGGCCCACATGTACCAACTTTAATTTATCTATCATACCAAATATACTAAGGATATTTTTCCATGATGTGATCATATTGTTCTATTATTCTTGCAAGTGGTCATATTGTAAATTAATTCACTATAGAGGTGGTTAGTCTCTAGAGGAGACTTAATAGCTCATCCATATCTAAGACCATGGTTAGTATTACATCACAAATCATTCATGATTCAACATGAAAAGAATCACCTCAACACAACATAATCTATCTTGACACATAAGAACTTATCCTTGACAAGCAAGATTCTACAACATCATCACTTTGACATACAAAGAACTTACCTCAACACATGATGATTAGCCTCTACACATAAGGCTTAGTTATTCTTGAGTCCAACTCAAGAATATACTCCAAGTTCCTTGAGTCCAACTCATGCTCCCTACGGCACTACCTTGACACACGAGGCCCAATTATGACGCACACGATTAACTTGGAGAATGACTCATGATGTTGTAACTTTAATAGAAACTAGGTTTCTTATTTCATATAATTTCAATACTTTTCACAAAAATATTTAAAAGTCTAAATTCTTATCAAAATATAAATATAATATTATAAATATTAATAATAAATTTAATTTTTTATTTTTTATTTTCAATGTAATATAAATTAATAATATATTTAGATAAATTATTTTAATTTCTTTTGTATATTTTTCTTTCCATGTATATAGCCCATGAACCACATTAAAAAATAGTTCATTTTTAAATAGTGTTATATTATTTAATAAAAATCATATATTTTATTGAGAATATTTATTTTTAAGGATTAGTTATTGGAAATGTGTAATAATTATGTTGAAAATGATTTGTTATACTCAATAATTATAATTGGTTGGAAAACATCATAAATTTAGGTTAATTATGTATGTATTAAATAATGAAATGATGACCTGCAAGGGTGTGGCTCATTGGCGGTTCGGTTGTTATGAAGTCACTTGTTGTAAATTGGAGGTCACGAGTTCAAATCCCACCCGGATTTACCTGTCTCATGTCTTGCAGCAGATGTGGGGCACCTAAGGGTATAGTGGTAGCAGGAATGGATCCATGGACCCTATGTCACATGAGTACCATGCCAACTCTAGTTGTTGATTCCCCTAGTTACCAAAAAAAAAAAAATGAAATGATGAAAAAATTAAGTATGGACTAATTGATATTTAACTAATAATAAGGAAAATTCTATCATCTCATAACTTATTTGTGAGAGTGAAGGAAATTATCATAGTTTAACTCAGTTGTGAGAGTGAGGGAAATAATCATTAGTTGTTATCCATATATGTGAATTGAACCATCATTGTTGTTCAAGGAAAACCATGTCACCATCATTAAATTTATGCACTCTTAACCATCCTATTTAAAGAAACAAGATGAGTATAAATGCATTGAATGATTCATAAATTACAATATGGTCAATGCCCAAAACCAACTAAAAATCCAAGGTGTAAATTTGGGACATGATAGCGCTTGCAAGAATTCCAGGTTTGGAGCTTCAATGGAAACTAAGGGAGGATTTGAGAACAAGACGATATTATATCAAGAATGGTTTTCATGGTATGTTAAACTATTTTTAATCAAGTGACTCCCATGATGAAAAGCATGCAATCCAACGGGAAATTTACCATTTTCTATAGTGCAACAATGAATCATTATGATGATATCCTAAAAGTTACAGCCCAAGATATAATGTTAAGTCCCAGTGGTGGAATTTATTTGAATTATATAGGTGAAACAATTCCACCCAAAGTGTTTAGAGAAAACCCTAAATACAACATGACGTCCATTTAATGAGATGTCTACACATAATCAATGCCATGGTGTAATGTACCCAATTTTTGGATTCCCTCATACTATGGTTGGAGAAGGCCTCTAAGGCTTGTGTTAGCCAGGTCAAAGGAGTGACATTATGTTATCAGTGATCTCAAAGAGTTTGGAGTATTTTTATGGGGCCTTTCCTAGTGAATTTACCATTATTCATCATTAGGATTGTCACATGCCCCAATTTGCAAAACATTTTTATGTTTTAAGAAAAAAATGTTATATTTTATGTTAAAGTTTTTAATTAATGACCAAGTGAGGTCAAGGATAATTTAATGTAATTTCAGAATATTTTATTAATAAATAAATGAAAGATGAGACAACAGCTTAGGAAAGCTGTTAAATGAGTGTTTTATTGGTCACTTGATCGAGGAGGCTGGGTTGAGAGCAGATTGACATCTGGCAGCATCCTCAAACTACTTCTAGCTATTGTAGGTGGCAACATTCTTATTTTTGTGGTCATGTTTCCCCAAGAAATTGGAACAAGAGTAGGTGGCTCATTAAGTAAAAACTGACCCAAAAGACCTATGCATGCTAATAAAACTTCCCATTGAAGACAGTTGAGGCTACTTATTCTGGATTTGTGATCATTCTGAGTGAATGAAGTGCACAAGAGAATTCGATGGAAGAGACTAGTTGAAGTAAGTTTGAGTGGAAAAGTGATGAAGACCTGAACTAGTGCAGCTATTTTAAGGTGAGTTCATACAGTTGTAAGCAGAACTGAGTTACTACTGAACACTAAGTAGAGTTGCAGAGGATTGCTAGACTACATCTCTCACCCAGTACTTCTACCAGGTGGGCTAGGAGACAAGCTCTGGGGTTCTGAGAATTGCAGTTTAGCTATTCTCCAGGAGTTGGTTGGGAGGAATAGGTTCCTTAAGCTGTTGCCACCTCATCTATATTTCCAGGTTCTACTTCTTTTATTTGACTATCCAAGTATTTACTGTTATCTGGAAAGTTTAGGGTTTAGTAAAGATATGTTATGCCTTTGTTTTTATTGATGCTAGGGTTAGTTAGGAGAAATGTATAGGCTGTAAAAATTAGTAAGTTCTGAACTAGATAGATTAGGGTTTATGAATAGAAGAATTTATGATTTAATTGATAAATATAAAGAAAATACCTAAACTATATTTTTCCATACCTTTTGTAAGGTAGTACTTTAGTACAGTAGGTTGGATTATATATAGATGAAGAACTGAATGAAGCATGCTTGAATATGTTTATTTACTTTCTACAGGTTTCATGAGGGTTTTCCTCTATATGTTTCTCTATTTTAAATTAGAAGTATTTCTTAAATAAAGTAGTCTATAATGATATAAACAAATCTTCCTCTAGGAAGTTAAATATACTTAATCTATGGACTTATTTACACATTAGATAGGTTATTTACTATAAGATTAGTATCATATTAGTTAAAAGACACTGAATAGACAATAATCAAGGTTAACATAGAAGAACAATAAATATGGCTAGAGATTTACTGAGTTAAATTCATTATGAATCCAAGTAAAATAAATTCAGATTAACATTATAATCAACACTAACCATGTACTAATTTGAAATTAAAAATATGGATTTTTCATAAATAAAATTTATATAAATAAACTGTTAAAAAAATTAGGTTGAATAATCCATTTATTTCTTTCGTCCATCTACTCACTGAAGAAAGTTTATTATTTATGTAAAATCAAACTACAACTTAAAAACTAACAATCAGAATATTTCTTTTCATATTTAAACATAACCCATTTAAATATCGATTTTATAGTAACAAAAATCTTATTTAGGATATTATATACAGAATCGAAGAAAAACCCAAACAGTAAGAATAGCACAGTTGCCTTTACGTTTTTAAAAACTACTGCAAATATATTTAAGAATAACTTATAGAATAATAAGCTTCAAGCTTAATTAGAAATTCAATTAGCGTTTCAACCCTAAAAACTGAAACTATATTAGTTACGGCCCAATGGCCTATTTAAACCAAACCATGGCTTAAAGAAGGAATCAAAATAACAGCACAATATTTATTTCAATCAAGGTGGAAAAGGCCTCAAAAGTAATTTATTAAGTCACGGTTGTAAAAGCCCAATTCTTCAATTACAAAATAGCCACTAGGGATTTGAAAAATAAACATAACATCTAATAGCACCGGCTGAACAAGTAACCAACAACACACGGCAGTATCATCTTAATCCACCATACAACTCGTGTAGGAGAACCCCAGGTAAAACCGAGGCTTACCCAGGTGTTGAGGCCTGGAAATTCGTAGGCAACAACAGTAAGGGATTCTCCCTAATCAATGTTCCCAACTAGCCCGTTGACTGTTTGGTATAGGGAATCCGTCCGGTTTGCGGTCCGGCTACCGTAGGTCAAGAAACAAAACAAAGGTTTTACCGGTTACGGCCCGGTCCACCGAGTTTTTTCTATTTTGACTTAGAAATGAAATGCAAGTGCCGAACTAAATGCAAGGTGATCAGAATGCAAGGAGCTATCACAATGTGATGCGCAGGTTCTTACCTCTCGTCTTAGACTCGCAAGCAACCAAATCACATACAATAAGAAATAAAATAACTATCTAATCTATCCCTAGGGAGCAAGGTTATCATTCATTGGTGAGAAATACATTTTGCACATGGATTATGAAGAATCACAAATAGCTGATACTTCTTTCAAGACACATGAACACTTACAGATATTTAAATAACCAGATAGCCGATTATTTTATAAACAACATTTATTACTCACAGTGGAAAATATCCCAAAAGATACTGAAGAACATTCAACAAGAACATAGGTTTAAGAAATTAAATACTCTTATAGTAAATGAAACACTGCTGAAAACGAAATAGTTCCTCTTCAACATTATTCATTGAGTCGCATTGATACATTCCACTTTTCACTCTCTC
The DNA here is from genome assembly GCA_001517045.1 of Pseudotsuga menziesii. Lineage (NCBI taxonomy): Eukaryota > Viridiplantae > Streptophyta > Pinopsida > Pinales > Pinaceae > Pseudotsuga > Pseudotsuga menziesii. The sequence continues at coordinate 39,480 of LPNX011165729.1, read as the reverse complement.
CAACAAGAAAAATTGTAGTTTCCTTTGCAAAACAAAGTAGTTCCTCTTACAAGCAAACATTTACAAAATTTTCCAGGGAAAAATCCCTTCTAAGTTCTACATTTCCATTATTTAACTACAGCCGCCCATCGTTTGGATATCTCCCATCGTATGACTTTTCTGTTCCCCAACGCTTCATATCCTTTGGTTCTGTCTTTTCTCGCATACTCATGATTGGTTAAGTAACTGCTGTATCCTTTGGACTCGCGCTTTCGTTGCCTTCGAAGTGGTTTTGGTCATACCACCATCAACGGTTCGCCTCCCTTCTTGCCGTGGCAGTTTCATCATTCTCCAAGATTTCACCTGCAATCAACAACGAGAGCCATTCATTGGAAAACATAACTGCAAAAATAATGCGAACTAAAAATGCCAATCCACAGGAAATGACTAGGTGCATCTCTATAATCGACAAGAGGCTGGATTTAGCCTTTTGGGCGAGAAATATCTGAAATGGCCCTCGGAAGGCTTTGACATCAGACAGGAAAAGGCTCTCCTAGCCACAACGGCAAAAAGAAAAGGGCCAACATGGTGTGAAAACATGGGCTGGAGAGACTTAAATCGGAATTCAGACAGCATTGGACATCGAACATGGGACAACTTTCCCAGCCGCAATGGTGGAAGGAAAAAGGTTAATGCAGGTGAGCAGGAAAACTTCACATCGAACGTCAGAAGATTTAGGACATCAGAAGCTGAAATGCTTTAGAAGCCGTAACGGCAGAAGATATGGCGGTTTAATACCTTCTAAACACGGGCGGGAAAGGCTAAATCAGAAATCGAAGCACTTTGCGCTTCGGACGCAAAATCCTTTTGGGAGCCGCCACGGCGGAAGGGAGAAGGATTGGAGCTTCCGATTCAATATAAAAAGACACCCGACTCAAGAAAACTTAAGTGCTTTGAACAGTTAAGGATTAGCAACAGCTAAAGTTGTTCTTCTTGCGAAATGGCGGCCTTAAAGGACAAAGATTTAACTTCTCCTAATTCACACCCTCGATCCAACACGAAAAATCAAACACAACCAATTTCTGAAAACAAGCTGCAATCTGATATTCAGAATCAAAGCAAGACCTCACGAGATCAAACAACATTAAATGATAAGGAGGGGCCCAAAATTTAAAAAAGTTGGGGAGAAAAGTTGCTGCTGCAACAACTGGCGATTGGCCAGTGAACCTAGATCTCTGGGCGATTAATATTTGAGTGACAGACTATTTAACAACAAATGCATCCTTTTGAATTCTTCCAGTTATTTGGATTTCTTGAATGCTGGAAGTGTGTACCTGTAATCATTGATACTAGTCCAATTTGGGAAAGTGGAAACCAAGATTTTCAAGTCCAGATAACTCTGTTGAGGCTATAAAATGAGTTTCATTAACCTTTGTCTTCAGGTAGCTAATAGCGTGGACACCATAGGATTGTAGCAGATGGTAAACATCAATATTCATTTGTTTCTCGTTCCCATTCCATTTTAGCACTTTTGTACTTTTGGACTTTTGTCTCTTTCATATGAGTCCTCCTGTACGCCTTTCTTACTGAATTTTTTAATTCAGGATCCTCTATCCCATAGTGTCCTTTTGTGTGAGTGGAGTACTTCTAGTTTCATCTCACGGATGGAGAGGATCTTTTGGCAATTTTAGTACTTATGATTCAGCACCTGCTTTGATTTGTGATGCTTTCATAGGAGTTTTGACTCTTTATCTGCCTTTTGGAATTCGTTTCTTGGCATGGGATCATTTATATTTAATACATTGTTCACTTTTCTCCTTTCCATGGGTCCTTTCCTGTCGCTCCTTAGAACATTTTAAATGTGACGTGGATGGAGCCTCAACATAGTATTCCAGACTCCTCAAATCTGGTTTATTTCATAGGGGTTAAGCAGGACTTCAATGCACACAGAATTGTCCGAGAGAACTGCTAAACTGGAAGAAGTTCAAAATAGTAACACACAGTCTGATACTCAAATGTGTTTATCAATCCCAAAGTCTTTTGGATGTTCCCCATGCAACCATGGGTTCGTCCCCTTTATTGAAAACAAGAAATCTCAAATTAAAGCAAACAAAAAACATGACTCAAAGATAGCCGGGAGAATTATTTATATACAAGATAGAAAAATAAAACAGACTCAGGAAAAATAAGGTTTGAGAACCAAACTATTTACTGGTAGGTTCTCCTCCCACCCCTGAAGATCTTGCAACTTGTAAGTAGAAGGACCAAGCTTGGCTGCAATCTGAAAAGGGCCTACCCACAACTGCTGGAACTTGGTATGCTTTCCTTTCTCATCATGGGGGTGGTCCCATTTGAGGACTAAGTCTCCTACTTCAAAGTCTTTTGTCCTAGCTTTATGTTTGTCAAACCATCTCTTAACTGACTCTTGTTGTTGCTTAAAGCGTTCTTTGGCTTTAGATCTGGCTTCCTCTGCTTTTAGGAGATTATATATTCTTATTTGTAAAACTTCATAGTCCGACCCCCTAGACTCCTGAGCTAGAATGGAAGATGGTAGCATGATATTGGGAGGAAGGATGGCTTCTTTACCATAGACAAGGGTATATGGAGACACTCCAATCGCAAACTTGGGGGTGACTCTATCCGCCCAAAGGCAATTTGGTAATGCTGAGTGCCAACTCCTTTGGTTTTCTACTACAGTCTTCTTTAGGATTCTAATCAGATTTTTGTTAGAGGATTTGGCCAAACCATTTCCTTGTGGGTAATAATTAGCAGAATAATGCAATTTTATCCCTTTATCATGAGCAAAAGCAGTCAATTTTATTGATGAAAAGTACTTGGAATTATCAAAAACTAACGAAACTGGAACTCCAAACCTGGTCATGATGTGGTCTTGCAAGAAGTTAATGACTTCGTCTTCATTAATCTTGCATAGTGGAATCGCTTCGACCCAGTGAGTGAAATAATCCGTAGCGGTCAGAATGTACTTGTGCTGCAGCGAGGAATTTGGTTTGATTTCTCCAATAATATCTAGTCCCCATTGCTTGAATGGTTCTGTAATCACCACAGGATTTAGAGGTGCTGCTACTTTAGGCTGTCTCCCACCACATATTTGGAAAATATCACATTTTCTGACATGTGCGTGTGCATCCTTGAAGAGTGTAGGCCAATAGTAACCGGCTCTAAGGATTTTGTGGGCTGTAGTGTCTCCTAAATAATGTCCCCCAGCAAGACCGTCATGTAATTCTGACATTACTTTCTTCGCATCTTATTTTTCTAAGCATCTGAGGAGAACCCCGTCATAATTCTTTCTAAATAATATTCCTTCCACAATTTGATAAGATGCTGATTTAAGCCACAGAGCTCTTCTTTGCTTAGAGTTCCAATGTTCCGGCAATAGTCTTGACTGTAGATCATGTACAAGGTCTCTATACCAAGACTCGGGGGCTGTGAACAAAGGGCATACATCCATTACATGTAATTCAGCCTCATCTTCCCAAGCTTGTTCTTCATTGTTCCCACTTTTAGTCATCAATTTGCATAACCCCTGACCTTTAACTATAGAGGCTGGTTTGAATTCAAGGTCATACTCTTGAAGAGCTGTCACCCAATTTCCCCTTCTTTCTCCTAACTCTTTTTGTATGAGAAGGGATCTTACAGCTGGGTAGGGAACTATTACCTTGGTTCGATTCTTGAATATATAAGGCCTGAATTGCTTCACTGCCTTAAACAATGCATAAGCTTGCTTATCAATGGCTGGGTAATTTAACTCAGCCCCCTGTAGACCAGTGCTCATAAAAGCGATTGGGAATTCGTCCCCCCCATCCTCCTTTTGCATAAGCACAGCTGCCAGTGAATCATCGGATGCGAATGTATACATAATAAAATATTTATCAAAGTCTAGGATTTTTAGGGAGGGTGCATGAGCAATAGAAGTCTTGATTTTACTAAAAGCATTCTTTTCAATTTCAGTCCACTTAAATTGTGCATTTTGTTTCACCATCTGCTGTAGTGGTTTGACAGTCTGAGCAAAATCAGGCACAAATCTTCATACAAAATTTATGGTTCCCATAAACGACTGCATCCCCTTTTTATTATGGGGCATAGGGATTTGTTCAATGGCCTTGATTCTTTCTGGGTCTATAGATATACCCTTCTTTGAGACTATGTGTCCCAGCAACTTTCCCTCCGTGACTGCGAATACGCACTTCTTAGGATTGAGGGAGATGCCATATTTCCGGCAGCGTTCGAAAATTTGCTTTAGGTGAAAAGCGTGTTCTCCCCTTTTCTTCGAAAATATTGTAATGTCATCAAGGTACACTACAACACTTCATCCAATCAGTCCGCGGAAAGCTATGTCCATAGCTCTCTGAAAATTCTCTCCATCATTAATCAGTCCAAAGGGCGTCCTTCTATAGGCACAAGTTCCCCATTTGGTCCTGAAAGTTGTCTTTAATCTGCCTTCTTCGGATACCAATACTTGATTGTAGCAAAAGAAACCATCTAATAATGAAAACAACTTAGAACCAGATACCATCTATAGCAATTGCTCCATGGGAGGCACCCGATAGTTGTATTTATCTGAGGCGCGGTTTAAGTTTTTGAAGTCCACACACAGTATAATTTCTCCTGATTTTTTTCTGACTGGTACCAAGTTTGATACCCACTCAGAGTGTCTGACTTTGAAAATGATTCTAGCATCTAATAATTTCTTTACTTCACTCTGAATCAGTGGTTCCAGTTTTTGATGCATTTTCCTCAAGGGCTGCTGATATGGCTTGACTCCAGCCTTGATGGGGATGACATGTTTTATGATGCTGGTATCATACGTTTTTAGATCTTCATACGTCCAGGAGAATATATCCTTATATTGTTTAAATAGACTAACGAATTTGTCTCTTTCTGTTGGCGAACAACATTTGCCGAGATTCACGAACTTAGGAGTCGTTTCAGTCCCCAGATTTATCAGCTCGAACTATAGAGTTGAGCTTTGAGTCTTCACGTTGGCGGGTCTCCTAAACTTTTCATTCAAGTCAAACATCTTTTCTAATGTTCTGAACCCTTTAGGGATGAAATTATTAAATTTCATCCCAGCTTGGTGTTCTTCATCATCAATAATCGATCCTTTGAATACCTTGTTGTTTGTTAAACATTCTATAATTTGTTGGTCATCATCGAACACCCGCAGGTTGTTAATCATATCAGGTACTGAAGGCCTGAAAAGAAATTCAATAGTACATCGATTATTTGAGGGTACAAGCCTGGTGGCCGAAGTGGCTAATAAGTCAGCTGCTGCATTTCTAATTCTTGGGATTGAAAAAATGTTGAATGCATTAAAACATTTAAGCAGTTCCCATACCTCATTCTGGTAAGCTTTCAAGTGAGGAGAAATATAGTGGATTTGATTCCGTATTTGTTTCACAATAATTTCAGAATCCCCAAAAAATTTCAAATTACTTACCTTCAATTCAATCGCTTTCTTGAGTCCCTGCACCAGTGCTTCATACTCAGCTCTATTGTTAGTACACTCAAACTCTAATCTACATGACAAGAAATGTTTATTCTTCTGTGGATCAATAAGGACACAGCCGGCCCCTGACCCTTCTAATGTCTTTCAGCCATAAAAAAATAAAGTCCAAAAATCACTAACTACTGAATGTAAATCTATTCCTACTGCTAAGTCTACTATTTTACAATCAATCTCATCATCCTGCGAGAATCGAAGGAGATCAGGCTGGGTGTCAGATGGGTTGTTGGCTTCTTCCGCTTGATAATTCCTTGGTTCCAACTCAAGAAAATAGTTTCCCAATATAGAATCCGCAGGTATATTCTTCTCATCCAGTTGGGTAACATTGTACTTCATGTGGGATTCTCCTAGAATCTTAATCTGGTTTGGACACCCCTTGTATGGTAACCACATATGCGACCAATCTGAAGCAAAATATCCATTTAATTTGGCTGACCAATCTCTGCTTAGGACCATATCATAAGCGTCTGATATATCAGCCACCACGATGTTAATAACTTGGCATACTTTGTCATTCGATGCCAGATGGATTAGGATGTCTTCCATCTCACCAATTACCTTAACGTTTGTCCTATCCAATTGAACCACCCTCCATGTGGTTGGCTTTGGCTGCCCATTTATCTTCTTACAAACTAATATGGGCGTGACATTAATGGACGCCCCCGAATCTACCAGACAATTGTGCACGTTATGATTAAAAATTTCAAACTTTAGGAGGAAAGGTAGATGTTTAGCTTTAGACTGACCTCCAACGCTAGTTTCTCCAATTTCTTCTTCGTCCTGAGGTTGATTGTCAGCAGGCAGCTTGTCATCTGATGCTTCAAGTGCTTTCAACAATCTCTCCTTTTGATGCGGCACTTTACACATTTCGAATAATGGAACATTCACTTTTACCTTTTTCAAATCCTCCACAATGTCATAATTCATCGGCTGTCCAATGGGATGGGGTTTATCAGCATTTTCTTCACTTGGCTTGGATGTTACATCATTCTGTCTAGGACTTTGGCTGGTAATCGTGAATTCTGGAATCTTATCAGCCAAGGATTTATTTTGGAACTTCTTCTTAACATTTCTCTGCAGCCTTCTGATCTTTGGAAGAATAAGACTGTCGTCCTTAACCGTTCCTTTTCTTCTTATGGCCACGTTGGTTTCCATAATGCCCTCGTATTCCTGAGTGTTTCCTTCAACATCAAAAATTGAGATAGAATTCCATAAAGCCAAGGTTTCCTCTTCCTATTCTTTATTAGACGTGGAGGTGGGATTCTCTGTTCTTTCTTCATCTCCCTCTTCCGTTAACCTAGAATCCAACAATTGATTCATTACCAGCATCATAGAGTTTATCCATTGCGGACAAATTTTTTCAGAGTGTGATTGTTGGTGGAAAGTGCAGAAATTATCCATGCCGACCTCTGTTAGATTCATGGATGCAGCGTTGTGAGGAGGAGGATGAGAATGATCCGTATCCTCTCTTTTCTTATAATATGGCCTATAAAACTTTTGCGCCTCCTTTTCTTTCTCCATATCTATGATCTTGTTGGAAAGCTTCTGCATCATCTTGGCCATATTTTCCAGATCTGGCGACTTTTCTTCCTTAGGCTTAGTGAACAATAAGGCTTTTCTTCCCGCACCTTTCTCTCCTGGTTGTTCTGGATAGTCTTCGATACTTTCTCTTTCCGCTTCCACCACTTCTGCCTCTTCATAGGTCTCTGTCAAATTAGGCTTGGTCCTACCTTTTGCAATCATGGCCAAATCAGGGCCTAAAGCTGAAATATAGTACTCAATCAGTACTTTGTCTGAAGGCTTATCTGTTTCAGATAAATTCTTAAGATAGGCTACAAACCTTTGTGTGAAACTATGCACTTTTTCCTTTTTCTCTTTCTTCAATGCACATAGTCCTTTCATGAGGGAAGCATGAGTCTTTTGTACTGCATACTTGCTTTTGAACATTCTCTCGAAGGTATCCCAATCTGGGATAGAGTTAGCGGGAAATCCAAAATACCATGAGGCTGCAGCTCCTTTGAGGGTATGTGGGAATAGTCTACAAACCACATCTTCGTGCTCCCCAGCCCTCAGACCTTCTATTTCCAAGTAGAAACTCTGTAGATGATCATCCACTAGGATCTTCTCATTGGGGTCAAATTTAGGCACCAACTTTTCAAAGGCTTGAGGTAGGTCATGCAAAGGTGGGGTCAGGTTTAGAGGTGATCTGGCTCTCCATGCAGGTGGTGGATTTGGTGGGTTGAGTGGCTGGTTGGCATTAAATCCTGCCATAAGTAAAGGTGGAGAGTGAGGAGGTGAACCAACAGGGGTGTGAACAAGAGAACTATAAGGGGTATCTGGGCCTACTTGGTTCAAAGGTAATTCAACCTCCTGCAGAGCTGTCTCTACAAGTTCTTCCCAGTCTCCAACCAACACAGAATCTTCTACTAAAGGACGGTCTTTTTCTTGGTTACTCTTCTAGGCAATTCGGGGATAATTGCAATCCTCCAATATTTTTTACATAAGCATGGGTGTGTCTTCTCAGGTCATTAACAATTTTGTTGCAAACAGGATATAGATATTCTCTGTTTTCTTCCGGGGTTGGATTATGGAACCCATTTCTTTAAGAACTGTCACCGGTGGAAAAATCTCAGGAAAACAAGTTTCTGCGGCCAGCCATGCATTGGCGGGCCTCCTTCTAGCGCCAAAACTGTTGAGGCCTGGAAATTCGCAAGAAACAATAGTAAGGGATTCTCCCCAATCAACGTTCCCAACTAGCCTGTTGACTGTTTGGTATAGGGAATCCGTCCGGTTTGCGGTCCGGCTACCGTAGGTCAAGAAACAAAACAAAGGTTTTACCGGTTACGGCCCGGTCCACCGAGTTTTTTCTATTTTGACTTAGAAATGAAATGCAAGTGCCTAACTAAATGCAAGGTGATTAGAATGCAAGTAGCTGTCACAATGTGATGCGCAAGTTCTTACCTCTCATCTTAGACTCACAAGCAACCAAATCACATACAATAAGAAATAAACTAACTATCTAATCTATCCCTAGGGAGCAAGGTTATCATTCATTGGTGGGCAATACATTTTGCACATGCATTATGAAGAATCACAGATAGCTGATACTTCTTTCAAGACACATGAACACTTACAGATATTTAAATAACCAGATAGCCGATTATTTTATAAACAACATTTATTACTCACAGTGGAAAATATCCCAAAAGATACTGAAGAACATTCAACAAGAACATAGGTTCAAAAAATTAAATGCTCTTACAGTAAATGAAACACAGCTGAAAATGAAATAGTTCCTCTTCAACATTATTCATTGAGTCGCATTGATACATTCCACTTTTCACTCTCTCCAACAGGAAAAATTGCAGTTTCCTTTGCAAAACGAAGTAGTTCCTCTTACAAGCAAACATTTACAAAATTTTCCACGGAAAAAGCCCTTCTAAGTTCTACATTTCCATTATTTAACTACAGTCGCCCATCGTTTGGGCTGTCTCCCAATGTATGACTTTTTCCTTCCCCAATGCTTCATATCCTTCAGTTCTGTCTTTTCTCACATACTCATGATTGGTTAAGTAACTGCTGTATCCTTTGGACTCGTGCTTTCCTTGCCTTCGAAGTGGTTTTGTTCATACCACCATCAATGGTCTGCCTCCCTTCTTGCCGTGCAAGTTTCATCATTATCCAGGATTTCACCTGCAATCAACAACGAGAGCCATTCATTGGAAAACATAACTGCAAAAATAATGCAAACTAAAAATGCCAATCTACAGGAAATGACTGGGTGCATCTCTATAATCGACAAGAGGCTAGATTAATCCTTTTGGGTGGGAAAGATATGAAACGGCCCTCGGAAGGCTTTGACATCGGACAGGAAAAGGATCTCCTAGCCGCAATGGCGGAAATAAAAGGGCCAACGTGGTGTGAAAACGCAGGCTGGAGAGACTTAAATCGGAAGTCGGACGGCTTTGGACATCGGACGCGGGACGACTTTCCCAGCCGCAACAGAGGAAGGAAAAAGGTTAATGCACGCGAGTGGGAAAACTTCACATTGGACGTCAGAAGATTTAGGACATCGGAAGCTGAAACGCTTTAGGAGCCGCAACGGCAGAAGAGACAGCGGTTTAAGACCTTCGAAACGTGGGTGGGAAAGGCTAAATCGGAAATCGAAGCACTTTGCGCTTCGGACGCAAAATCCTTTTGGGAGCTGCCACAACGGAAGGGAGAAGGATTGGAGCTTTCGATTCAATATAAAAAGACGCTCGACTCAATAAAACTTAAGTGTTTTGAACAGTTAAGGATTAGCAACAACTAAAGTCGTTCTTCTTGCGAAATGGCGGCCTTAAAGGACAAAGATTTGACTTCTCCTAATTCACACCCTCGATCCAACATGAAAAATTAGACACAACCGATCTCTGAAAACAAGGCGCAATATGATATTCAAAATCAAAGCAAGACCTCACGAGATCAAACAACTTTAAATGATAAGGAGGGGCCCAATATTTAAAAAAGTTGGGGAGAAAAGTTGCAGCTGCAACATGAGGTGGATGACCTCATGGAAGCCTCTTGGTGGAGTCCTTCAAAACCAAGCTTTGGTCGTGAGAGCCTGCACAAATCAAACCCCAATATGTTATATACATATAATTAACAAAATAATAACTTTCTAATGTGCAGAAGAGTTTTTTTTTTTACAAGTTCGATTCTTACCTAAGGGAGGTTGCACATCTACTTTGACGTGGAAAGCCAACCTGAGCCTCCTTCGTTAGTACCACGAGCTGAAATGGAGCACTGTCATAAGAAAATGAAATTCCCAGTGTTCAAGTGTGAAGTCCCAAGCCACAATGGCATAAGGATCAAACCCACGATAGGAAGCAAGTCATAAAACAAAGAACATAGATCACTCTTTTAAACAACTCTCTTCACACTATGTATGGTTAAAAGCTTTCATAGAGTACAAAAATCACATAGTAAAAATGATGGTGAAGACAGCTAAACCTTACAACACTCAAATCAACAGTCAAAACCACCCTACGACAGTAGCAAGCATTGTGCTCGCTTTCACTACACCATAGCTTGAAGGACAAACTTGTAAAGGCTAGGTAACGAAGAAGAGAGGCACCTACAGTGTTATAGTAATGGGGATGGAAAGATCCTACACAGAAGAAAACAATGGCCATGTAAAAACTCAACTTGCAGAGGAACTCGGTATGGCTTACGGAAGGCCTGTGTGCAAATGATTAGAGGATTGACAAGAAGCTTGGCGGCCATGAGGTCGCAGCAGAGACAAACAAAATGTGATTTTTTTTAGGGTTTGGAACAAGTTTATATGGCACCTCAAGATAAACAAAACCTAATCATTGAACACCAACCACGTGGCCTCCAATTTATTTGTGATATTTTGGGTTTCATAATATAGTTCTAAACTCTCTTTTAACCTGCACAAATCATTTGTTTAAAATTCAAAACCTTATGGTATTATTTCTTAGTATCATTATCCTCGTTTTGTTTTTCTTTGTTTACATAAACCAAAGACTTTGTGTTTGATAGGTATTCATATACACTAGGGTTTTAAAATAAACTAAAACATACAAATGTATAGGAAACAAGGGAGGATAAACCATTATATATGTGAATACTTGAACTATAGAGATTATTTACCTAGGACTTCGCCTAGTCATTGATTTACAAATACTAATATTTACCTTGATAGTAAATTCATATAAAATGAGATTTCATATAAAAGAAAATGAAAGACTGATACTTGGTTAAAAGGAAATCATTGGATTTGAATAATTAAAGTTTGAAAAGAACTTGAATAATTATAAACAGTCCTTTTTACCAAATACTAACGATAATGTGTAGTGCTGGTCATAAGTATTTTGTTTTATCACATCAAACAAAGTATAGATTTCCTAGGTTATTGCACTCATAATGGCAAAAGGATATCTATTCATAAGATGCACCTTCTAGATTTAAATACAACTTTTAACCGAAAACACAAAGTAAAATTTATTTGAATAAGTTATGTGACAGTAAACATAACTGAACTAGATCTAGTTTATTAAAATTTTGTTTTACAAACATTTATGGAGTTTTCTAACAATAAAAGATCAATAATTTACCTCTTACTTGGTCAAGCTGCAAAAAAAACAATTCAAGTAGCATATTATTCTATTCTACTTGAATGATACTCTCAATCTGGAAATACTGGGAACAAAACTGCTTACCTGGATAGAACCTGTAAAAGGAGCATCACTTCACTGCATTAGCTGTAAGCTAAGTAAGCCTCAATCTCAACTAAAGTTGTTTCCTACTTGTCATAAGATAGAAAAATCACACTCAGTATCAGATTCTTACATAGTATTCTTTTTTTGTCTTTCGAAAAACATAGACTACCAAATTCAAGTCATTAACATAGAACTATGAAGATAAACCAATAATTATACAAAACTAAAAGGTTTACAAATTGTGCGGTTCTAAATATGACTGTTAAAAGTAACCGTTAGCATTTATTGGTCCCTAGGTGGTGACGACTTCAAACAGTATATGTTACATGAAATTTTTTAAATTTGTACGAATTTTTGGGTTATTACATGTGGTATCAAAGAACAAGGTTCAAACACTAGGCCTAAATGTGGCCCAACTTGCATAAATAAACAGTGGAATTAAAACATGCGTACTGATTTTTATTTTTATTTTGAAATCTACTTCCAAAGAATTTTTCTGAGTTAATTGTAGGTATGGAAATATTTGAAGAATATCTGGATGAGGAGTCCCCGTTTACTGAACGAAGTAATTATAAAAGAGAACCCATACAAGAATAAATAACTAATAACTCTTTTGAATTATTACAAATAGTCAAGGAACGAAGAACAGAGATGGAAATAGTCAAAAAGGAAAATGAGAGAATTCCGAGAGCTCAGGAGGAGCTGAATGAGATTTTAATGGAAAGATTTCAGAATGAAGAAAAAGATAAACAAACTGAGTCTGAAGATATGCTTTACCAACATAAAAATAAAAATTCTAAATAGTTTAAAATGTAAAGTAGCTCATCTTCTGAGGTTTATGGCGATCCACATAAAAATAATTATCAATATGCTAGTGATAGTAGCGAAGATAATATTCATATGAGAAAGAGAAAATTTAAAGCTTACAAAGAAATCTTTGGAGAATTTAAGAAAATAAAGCCACCAACGTTTAATGGTGAAACTAAGAAGGGAGAAGAAGTTGAATGATGGCTGTCTGGGATGAAGAAATATTTTCAAATTAATAATTATTCTAATCAACTGAAAGCTAGAATGGCTATTTACAACGTTACTGGGAAGGCATATATTTGGTGGCAGGAAATAAAAAGAGTAAAGGGCACTAAGGAGAACAAAATTAATTGGAGTACGTTCAAAAAATATTTTAAGAAGAAATTTTTTGTCTGAATAGTACTACGAGGAGCAAGCTAAGGAATTTTATGAATTGAAACTCGGAACAATGAACATGAAAGAACTAAATAGTAAATTTCAAAGCATGCTTAGATATGTGCCTTACATTGCGGATGTGAATCCTAAGGTACAACAGTTTATAAGTTTCTTACCCTTTCATATAAAAGACAGAATTGAATATGACAATCCAAAAACTTTAGAAGAAGCAATGAGAAATGTGAATTTGTGTTATGAACAGAATCTCAAAAAGGAAAGTATGACAAACTGGAAGGCTAACAGAACTAATAATTTTGAACAGAGGAAGAAAGGTTTTGTACCTAACCAAAATTTTAAGAATAATAACACACAAAATTTTGCTAATAAAAATTTCCAAGGGAACAAAGGTAATTCACAGATAAACCCAAATGGTCAAAGAAATAAAGAATCTGTTAATAATCATAGTAACTATACCAAGAATTTTGAACGAAAGGAACCAGTAAAGGGCTGAGAATGTAATGGTCCTCATTATGCATCAGCTTGCCCCAACCAGAAGAATATTGTTAGCAACATACATATGATACAGGATTAGATGATTGTCAGTGATCTAGCAAGGACAATGCCCAGGATCAATACAGCACTGGAGAACAGGAAAGCGGATTATCAAACTTCCATGGTGGAAGTGGAGGTAAGTTGAATCAAATACCTATATCAATTTTAATTGATCCAGGGGTTATCTTAAGTTATATTTCTCCTAATTTAGTAGAAAAATTCAAGTTATCAGTAGAAAATTTTGCAAAGTCTTGGTTAGTCCAGCTAGCTAGTAGTGAAAAAAGAAAGGTGATTAGCTTTGTTAAGAATTGTATTGTAAAAATGGATCAGTTTGAAACCTCTGTTAAGCTTAAAGTATAACCTTTAGGTTCTTATGATATGTTAATTAGTATGGGTTGGTTAGAACAACATAGGGTAGTCCTGAATTGTTTCGATAAAACCTTTACTTGCATAAATAACGATGGAGAAACAATAAAAATGTAAAAGGAGTCCCTAGGAAAACAAATATAAGACAAATCTCTGCTTTTCAAATTAAGAGAGTTTTTCAGAAGGGTTGTAAAGCCTTTCCTGTAACAGTAATTAATGAAGAAAATACTAATAATGAAGATAAATTAAAACTGGAAGATATTCCAATCCTGAGGGAGTATTCAGATGTATTTCTGGAAGAAATTATGGGACTGCCTTCGGAGCGGGAGTTAGAATTCACTATCGAGCTGGTACCTGGTGCAGTTCCCAGCTCAAAATCCCCTTATCGGATGAATATATTGGAATTAAAGGAATTAAAGTCACAGTTAAAAGAAATTACTGATAAAAATTATATTAGACCCAGCGTGTCTCCTTGGGGAGCACCTATTATTTTTGTTAAGAAGAAGGACATAACTCTATGATTATGTATAGATTACTGTCAACTAAATAAAATTACAATAAAAAAAAGATATCCATTACCCCACATAGATGATATGTTTGATCAACTCTGTGGAGCAACTATTTTCTTAAAGATTGATTTACGATTTGGTTACCATCATGTCCGAATCAAAGATGAAGATATCTTTAAAACAATTTTTAGGACCAGGTATGGTAACTATGAGTTTGTTGTTATGCCATTTGGGCTTACTAATTCCCCGAATGTCTTCATGTGTCTAATAAATAATGTAATTCATAAATAACTTGATAAATTTGTGGTCGTATTCATTAACGACATCTTAATTTACTCAAAGTCTGAAGAAGAACATAAAGAGCATTTAAAAATTGTTTTACAAGAGTTACAAGAACATCATCTATATGCAAGAGTTATGAGAACTTAGGAAGGACACGTCATTGCTTATGAGTCTAGGAAGCTGAAGATTCATGAGAAAAATTATGTGACCTATGACTTAGAATTGGCTGCTGTCACACATGCCTTAAAAATGTGGCATCATCATTTAATCAAAAGAAAGTTTATACTAATGACAGATAATAAAGGGTTAAAATATTTGTTGGATCAACCTAACTTAAACACTAGGCAAGCTAGGTGGCTAGCTTTCCTTAGCGAGTATGATTTTGAAATACAACATATTAAGGGCAAAGCAAATAAGGTTGTGGATGATTTAAGTAGGAATGCAAAACTAATTTTTGTAGCAGCAATCAACATCTATAAGACATACTTAGAAGAACAGCTAGAAGAAGGAATAAGAATAAATGAAAATTATCAAAAATTACAAGCCAAGGTAAGAGAAAATTTAATTGAAAGTTCAAGTACAGGGTATAGTTTAAACAAAAAAGGATTATTATTATATAAAGATAGACTATACATACTTAATGTACCTAAGATTAAGTTGTTGATTTTAAATGAAATTCATAAGACTCCTTATTTAGGGCATCCTGGTTATCAGAAGACTATAACCATGCCGAGAAAGGATTATTTTTGGCCAAACATGAAAAATGAATTGGCAGAATACATTGCTAAGTGCTCTGAATGTCAGCAAGTATAGACTGAACACCAGCATCTAGTTGGGTTACTTCAGCCATTACCTATTCCTAGCTGGAAGTGGGAGATAATCAGCCTTTATTTTATTATAGGACTACCTAGAAATCAAAATCTGAATGACTCAATAATGGTAGTTGCCGATAAACTAAGCAAGGCAACTCATTTTATACTTGTAAAAACTACTTATAAAGCTACAAATAATGCTGATATGTTCCTAAAACAATTTCTTTGTTTACATGGAATATCGAAAGTAATAATTTCAGACAGAGACACTAAGTTTATGGGAAAATTTTGGAAGTCTTTGTTTAAGGGACTAAATACTACAATAAATTTCATTACTTCCTTCCATCCTCAGACAGATGGATAAACTGAAAGAGTGAATCAGGTATTGGAAGATCTACTCAAAATGTATGTAAAAGAATATCCAGGTAAATGGGAAGATTACTTACACTTGGTAGAGTTTGCTTACAATAAGATATAATCCTTTAAAAATTTCGTATGGAAGGATGTGCAATAACCCCATATCATGGAGTAATCCAGTTGATAGGATAGTATTAGGACCTGAATTATTAAAAGAGATGGAGTTAATTGTAAAACAGGTGCAAGATAACTTGAAAGTTGCGCAAGATCAACAGAAAAGTAAAGCAGATCTTAAATGAACTCAAAAGGACTTCCAAGTAGGTGAACATGTCTTTATTAAGGTGAGATCTAAAACGAGCTCTCGGATATTAGGAAGTTGTACTAAGTTAGAACCCTGATATTGTGGACCTTTTGAAATACTGTTGAGAATAGGATAGGTAGCACATAAGTTAGCTTTACCGCCAAACTTAAAGGTTCATAATGTTTTTCATATTTTTGTGTTGAAAAAATATGTACATGATGCTACTCATGTTATTAACTGGAATGATGTGTAGGTGGATCCTGAAGGATATTTTCTGGTGGAACCGGATTGTATCCTTGAAAGGAAGGAGATCTCGCTTCGGAATTGCACCATTGGTCAGGTGAAGGTGCAATGGAATCACCTTAGTCCAGAAGAAGCCACCCGGGAATCGTAAATTCATATGCGAGATGCATATCCAATTCTATTTCAGGGAAATTCTGAGGATGAAGAATAAATAACATCGAGGGCGTTGTTATAAATTAAGGGGGTGTGTATGTCACATGCCCAAATTTGCAAAACATTTTTATGTTTTAAAATGAGACAACAGCTTAGGGAAGCTGTTAAATGAGTGTTTTATTGGTTACTTGATGGAGGAAGCTGGGTTGAGAGGAGATTGACATGTGGTAGCATCCTCAAACTACTTCTAGTTGTTGCAGGTGGCATCTTCCGTATTTTTGTGGTCATGATTCCCCAAGAAAGTGGAACAAGAGAAAGTGGCTCATTAAGTAAAAAGCTGACCCAAAATACCTAGGCATGCTAATAAAACTTTCCATTGAAGACAACTGAGGCTGCTCATTCTATATTTGTCATCATTCTGAGTGAATGAAGTGCACAAGAGAATTCGATGTAGGGGACTAGCTGAAGTAAGTTTGAGTGGAAAAGTATTGAAGACTTGAACTAGTGTAGCTATTCTAAGCTGAGTTCATACTTCTATAAGCAAAACTGAGTTACTTCTGAACACTCAGTAGAGTTGCAGAGGATTGCTAGACTACATCTCTCACCCAGTACTTCTACTAGGTGGACCAAGAGACAAGCTCGGGGGTCTTGAGAATTGCAGTTCAGCTGTTCTCCAAGAGTTTGTTGGGAGGAACAGGTTCCTTAAGCTGTCGTCACCTCATCTATATTTCCAGGTTCTACTTGTTTTATTTAACTATACAAGTATTTACTGTTATGTGGAAATCTTATGGTTCAGTAAAGATATGTTATGCCTTTGTTTTTATTGTCGCTAGGGTTAGCTAGGAGAAATGTATAGGCTGTAAAAATTAGTAAGTTCTGAACTAGATAGATTAGGGTTTATGAATAGAAGAATTTATGATTTAATTGATAAATAGAAAGAAAATACCTAAACTATATTTTTCCACACCTTTTGTAAGGTAGTACTCTAGTATAGTAGGTTGGATTAGATATAGATGAAGAATTGAATGAAGTATGCTTGAATATGTTTACATAGTTTCTACATGTTTCATGAGATTTTTCCTCTGTATGTTTCTCTATTTTAAATTAGAATTATTTCTTAAATAAAGTAGTCTATAATGATATAGACAAATTTGTCTCTAGGAAGTTAAATATACTTAATCTATGGAATTATTTATACAATAGATAGGTTATTTACTATAAACTTAATATCATATTAGTTAAAAGACACTATATAGACAGTAATCAAATAAACAACGTTAACATAGAAGAATAGTAAATATGGCTACAAATTTACTCAGTTAATTCATTATTAATCCAAGTAAAATTAAATCAAAATAACATTATAATAAACACTAACCATGTACTAATTCGAAATTAAAAATATGGATTTTTCATAAATAAAATTTAGATAAATAAACTGTTAAAAAAAAACTTAGGATGAATAATACTGTTGGTGAAACCCACCAACAAAGATTCATTAATAGGGGTTCCCACTTTATCGATGCCCTACAGTGCAACCTCCCTGAGCATCGGCTGAGACAAGTTTCACCCTACCCAGCAACATTTGCAAAGCAGACGAGGACTCTCCCGAGACTTTCAAGGGAGGGCTGTCAGAACCGAGTTCCCGATAGTGGTAAAGGAGGATATGGGGATTTGATGGAGGGACACCATAACTTATGCAATCATCTCACGGTATCACAATATCGCAACATTATTCATGGAACATCATTACTCATAGTGCATCAAACAGTTACAGAAACATAGATTGCATCGACATAAAAGCAATAGATCGCATTGATATAGCAGCAAGAGACTAAATCACATCCATATTATGCCATTGTAACAAAACAAAGTCACAACATCATAAAAGATCTATAACAACAGACAATAATTTATCCATACTCATCGCATCATATTAACACTTCGCAAATGTAACACATTACACAATTCTTCTCCAAAATCGAAGACTGCATACAGTAGAAATAAACCCAGATAAAATCATAGTTAAGACAGAAAATTCTCCATAAAACAGATCATACCAGATCTTATCCCATACAATCACATACAATCTCTCTCTATTGCCCTGTTATCTCCTCAAAATAGATCTATAAATAGGCTTAATCCTTTACATTGAGGGTCCACTACTAAATGACTTCTAACCGCTACTAACCTATTGCAAAAAAACTTGGTCAAAATATACATAAAATATTCAAAAAATAGTTATTCTTCCACTTATCGCGTCAATCTTCCCTTGCATGGCACTACGTGAGCTTGCATAGCTGCCGCGATGTTGCGTAACTCACTTACCCCCAAACCCCTTGCCTACTAATCCATTTATTTCTTTCTTCCATCTACTCACTCAAGAAATTTTATTATTTATGTAATATCAAACTACAACTTAAAAACTAACAGTCCGAAAATTTCTTTTCATATTTGAACATAACCCATTTAAATATCGATTTTACAGTAACAAAAATCATGTTTAGGATATTATATACAAAATTAAAGAAAAACACGAACAGTAAGAATAGCACAGTTTCCTTTACATTTTTAAAAACTACTACAAATATATTTAAGAATAATTTACAAAACAATAAGCTTGATGCTTAATTAGAAATTCAATTAGCATTTAAACCTTAAAAACTGAAACTATATTAGTTATGGCCCAATGGCATGTTCAAACAAAACCAATGCTTAAAGCCAGAATCAAAATAACAGCACAATATTTCAACCATGACCAAAAAGGCCTCAAAAGTAATTTATTAAGTCACGTCTATGAAATCCCAATTCTTCCATTACAAAACATCCACTAGGGCTTTGAAAAACAAACAGAGCATCTAATAGCCACAGCCGAACAAGTAACCAACAACACACAACATTATCATCTTAATCCACCATATAACCCATGCAGGAGAACCCCAGGTGAAACCGAGGCTTACTGGGGTGGATGCCCTCATGGAAGCCTATTGGTGGAGTCCTTCAGAACCGAGATTTGGTCTTGAGAGCCTGCACAAATCAAACCCAAATATGTTAGATACATATAATTAATGAAATAATAACTTTCTAATTTGCAGAAGAGTTCTTTTTTACAAGTTCGATTCTTACCTAAGGGAGCTTGCACAACTGCTTTGACGTGGAAATCCAACCCAAGCCTCCTTCATTAGTACTACGAGATGAAATGGAGCACTGTCAGAAGAAAATGCAATTTGCAGTGTTCAAGTGTGAAGTCCCAAGCCATGATGGGGTAAGGATCAAACCCATGATAGAAAGCAAGACTTAAAACAAAGAACTTAGCTCACTCTTTCAAACAACTCTCTTCACACTCTGTATGGTTAAAAGCACCCACAGAGTGCAAAAATCACATAGTAAAAATGACGGTGAAGACAGCTAAACTTTACAACACTCAAATCAAAAGTCAAAACCACCCTATGACAGCAGCAAGCACCGTGCTCAGTTTTACTGCACCAGAGTTTGAAGGACAAACTTGTAGAGGCTAGGTAACAATGAAGAGAATCACCTACAACGTTATGGTAATGGGGATGGAAAGCTCCTACACAGAAGAAAACAATGGCTATGTAAAAACTCAACTTGCAAAGGAACTCGGTATGGCTTACGAAAGGCCTGTGTGCAAATTATTAGAGGATTGACAACAAGCCTAGCGGCCATGAGCTCGCAGCTCGTCCACCCCAAAACAAAGAAAAAACAAAATGTGATTTTTTTTAGGGTTTGGAACAAGTTTATATGGCACCTCAAGGTCAACAAAACCTAATCATTGAACACCAACCATGTTTCCTCCAATTTATTTGTGAGATTTGGGTTTCATGATATTGTTCTAAACTCTCGTTTAACCTGCACAAATCATTTATTTAAAAGTCAAAACCTTATAGTATTATTGCTTAGTATCATTATCCTCATTTTGTTTTTCTTTGCTTACATAAACCAAAGACTTTGTGTTTGATAGGTATTCATTTACACTAGGGTTTTAAAATAAACTAAAACATACAAATATATAGGAAACAAGGGAGGATAAACCTTTATAGATATGAATACTTGAACTATAGAGATTATTTACTTAGGACTTTGACTAGTCATTAATTTAGAAATACTAATATTTACCTTGATAGTAAACTCATATAAAATGATATTTCATATAAAATAAAATCAAAGATTGAGACTTGGTTAAAAGAAAATCATTGGATTTGAATAATTAAATTTCGGAAAGAACTTGAATAATTATAAACAGTCCTTTTTACCAAATGCTAACGATAATGTGTAGTGTTGGTCATAAGTATTTTTGTTGATCACATCAAACAGAGTATAGATTTCCTAGGTTACTGCACTCGTAATGGCAAAAGGAGATCTGTCCATAAGATGCACCTTCTATATTTAAATACAAGTTTTAACTGAAAAGACAAAGTAAAAGTTATTTGAATAAGTTATGTGATGGTAAACATAACTGAACTAGATCTAGTTTATTACAATTTTTTTTTACAAACATTTAATCCAGTTTTCTAACAATAAAAGATCAGTAATACCTCTTACTTGGTCAAGTAGCAAAACATACAATTTAACTAGCATCTTATTCTATGCTAGTTGAATGATAATCTCGATCTAGAAATACTGGTAACAAAACTGCTTATCTGTATAGAACCTGTAAAAGGAGCATCACTTCACTGCATTAGCTGTAAGCTAAGTAAGCCCCGATCTCAACTAAAGTTCTTTCATACTTGTCATAAGAGAGTAAAATCACACTCAGTATCAGACTCTTACATAGTATTCTTTTCTTGTCTTTCGAAAAACATAGACTACCAAATTCAAGTCATTAACATAGAACTATGAAGATAAACCAATAATTATACATAGCTAAAAGGTTTACAAATTGTGCAGTTCTAATTATGACTGTTAAAAGTAACCGTTAGCATTTATTGGTCCCTAGGCGGTGACAACCTCAAACAATATATGTTACATGAAAATTTTTAATTTTTTATGAATTTTTGGGTTATTACGAGGATCATTTCCACATAGTTTGTTATTGGTTCCGTTTCATTGTAGTGATTCCCGTAAATTGGGAGGATTATTGAGCATAATTTAATTTATTGCACTAAAGGATTTATTTGGAGCATATTATTTCAAGGAACACCTTAGTGTAATATCTAATTGTAAATGAGACAAAAAACTATAAAGGTTGGGATGATGAGAAATTGACTACCAGTTTTCAGAAATGTTTTAGACTCAAATTAATCACTTTCCAGAGTTAAAAAGGGGTTAAAAGTGATTTAATGAGTAATATGAAGAATAACATTAGAAATTCACTTGAATAGTTTAAGTAAATGAGAGAAAATAATAAATATCCTATAAAAGAGAAATGAGAGCTCATTCTTGAATATTCATGAAGTCATGTTTGAAAACTGATTTTGGATAGCTCTTGAAGCCTATGATTCTTGGGATGAAAACCTTAGGAATAGAAACCAATTTCAATGGTGAAATTATCCACCCTAGTCAATCTAGAGGTGTAGATCACTCATATTTATTAATTGAGTTTCAATATTGACAAAAGAATGCATCATTATACTGATTTGGAGAGGATTCATATATAATTTTTTATTGGCAAGGATCATAGTCATTATTTTGAGGATGTGTTGGTTTGGGGAAGAGCCAAGTTACATCATATACATCTCTTGATTATCGTTGATATCATCAACGAAATGAGGAGAGCACACTGAATTGTATGCATTGTCACTATAAGAGGGCACATTTATCAGTCTTGAAAAGCTTGGTTTTAACATAGAAATTAAGCACGTTTAAAGGAGGGCTTTCCTTCCAAGAAGGGTGCACTCGCGCCATTGTATTTTTATTCTATTAATAGTACATTGGAATTCCATATGCTAAAATCTAGATTGTGAACAAAGATGCATATCTTGGAGACTATACTCAACATTCCCATAGAAACACAACTTATATACTTCTGGGGGTGCAAATATCATTGGTTGTGAACACTTACTACTATTAATGTTTATTGTTGTGAGGAGGGACGACCCACTCAACTGGGCCAAGTCTCATTATATCCATAGACTGTCAGTACAATATTCACCTTAATCATAAAACCTATAAGGAAACATACTATCAAAGGGACATTCCAAATCCTTCCTAATGTACAAGTTAACACTATGATATACTAACCATATTTTATTACAAAATCATTATTGTTGTTATAGTCTTGGTTTATTCATAATTTCCTGTATGTTGTGGACTATGGTCTTTTGGAATTGAATGCAAATATAAACTATTTATGTGTTTGATTATCATTGTATATGTTATATGAGGGATGATATAAATTTATTAAACAATCACTAAACCAATTTCCAAGTTAGCCAAAACAATTTGAAAATATTTCAATGGCATTGTGGTCTGGTAAACTAAGTGTTTGAATAAAGTTATAAACCAGCCTTGACACAAGCATTAACAAAAAATTGTCCCAAATCTACTTCGAAACTTTATGTTGGTATCAATTTGACAAAAATCCTAGGCTAAAAATACACTAGCGGTGATCTCAAACTCAAATGTTGATGGAAATGGAAACCTACATTAGTCTAATACATTTTCCAATATTTTCTGAAATTAGGGGTATTGTTTCATATGCCACGAATGAACATGCTATTTTAGATATTCATTGAGTGAAGCCCCCTTGGAAGAATGGAGAGTACTTTCCACACAGGACCAACTCCTTGCTGAAGAACAAGTCACAACAAGATGACCCATTAACAAAGAAGAATGGAGATGAAGGGGGAGATCATCTAGTCAAAGAAACCCCAAGAATCACTAACATTGCCTATGACTCTAGAAAAACCTGAATAGATCCAGCATTGGGAGAGAAGAGAAAGAAATATGAAAAGTATGAGAAGAGTCGAAAGAAGTGGAAGGCTGACAAATTGTCTAGAGTTGTTGGCCTCACCAATGATGATTACAATGTATTAACAAAATAGATGGAGGAAGTTGTCAATCAAAGTTGTAGAAAAATGGATAAAAGACAAACCGAGTTAATAAGAAGCATTGTAGATTTACTGCACACACTTTGTAAAGTAGTAAAAGAAGTTCAAGTGGTGATCGACCAAACAATGTACAAGACTATGTCATTGGACGAAGATTTTCCATCTAAATAGGGACATTTTGAGGGATCGTCGACGCCAAATATGCCTATAAAGATTCAAGTACTAGGTCAAGAAATCGACCGAGGAACACCATAAGTGAATACCATGGTCACGGACCTTGGTCATGTCACTGTGGACTATTTGGCATTGTTGATGTATCAAGTGCATTCCATTCAGAATGTTGTATTCACAGATATGAAGATTAGAGAACATACATTGGTTAATCAGATAAAGTCCTCACACAAATCTGTTAATAAATTGAAGAAAGTAGTCCAATATGTAGAACAGAAAGAAAAGACGCCACGAAAGAAAAAACATCGACTGGATGGGGATTTTACATTGACTTGTAGAAGTTTCTTAGATGAAGGAATCACAATAGAGATGTTTTCAAAATCCAAGGTCTTACGACTTGGAGAAGTAGTAGACAACCTTTATAAGTGGATTGCAGAGTTAGAATTGTAGATAAATCCCAGTACACCTCCAGAGGTACTGGTAAAGAGAACAAAATAAACAATTGAGGTTGCAATGAAGATAGAAGAGGCAGAGGCATTTTGTGCCAAAACAATCGACCAAGTTTCTCAATCATGGGAAGATTTGATTGACATTGAATAATTAGAGAAGATAACAGAGTAGTTACATACTATTGAGAAAGACTTCAAAAAAATGAAGAGTGATCTAAAGAAGCTACTGACAATAGAAAAAATGGTGAAGGCTGCTAACATGAAGAAGCTACAACAATAAGTAGAAAAATTGCAAACACAACAACAAAGGAGAACCGACTGGGTTGTAGAACTATAAGCAGAAGCAAAGAAAGTTATAGGTCTCATTCAGCCTGTACATGAAAAGGTGTGACAAGAATTAGGGTCAAAAGGACTAACAACTTTGCAACACATCAGTTTTGAACTTGTGGAAAAGTTGAAGTCAACAAAAGAAGAAGTGAACACAAGGAAACTAAACAGGTAGTAAAAATATTCCAAGATTTCAAAGTAAGGTCGCAATTACAGAACTTTCATATTGATGTGGCTCGGGATGAGACACAGGTGAGTGTTGGGGGCTTGTTGTCCCTAGGAAAAGTCAGAGAGAGTTCTCCCAAAATTATGTTCACAAAGATGAAGATTCGGGTCGCATGACGAGAGAAGTTGCGGCAGAAGAAGTTATGACGGAAGCAGCCGCGATAGAAGGAACCAAGACGAAAGAGGAATAAAGAAGTCAAAAGGCAGAGTTCGACTGATTTTGCGGGAAGAGCTAGTTAGACTAAAAGCTTTCTTTTTGTCATAAAATAATTATTGTATTTTGGGCCGATAGTGCTTATTTTTAGTTATAATTGAATGCATTAAAATAGAAAGACAACATGAAAATTAACAGTTGTGTGTCAATCTACAGTTGAATCAAGAATAGTAAAAGAAGAAAGGATTATAATAGCATGAAACCAAGTTGTGTCTGGGTTGGTCATTATCCAAGATCATTACCTAGTGGGTTAATGGTAATTGGTGAGTCGAAGGAAAGGAGAGAATTGATCTAGGATGTGTGCAGATTGATGAGTAAGAGAAGAAGATAAAGAAACCAAAACTAAAGAGCATGAGACGAGAGATGAATCTTTGCATTGTAAATAATATCTAAAGAAGAGTCTGCAAGTTGAGTGCGCAGACCAAAAGGTGCCAAACCAATTCTCATGCCAGATGAAGAGCACCTTTGTGGTTTTTCTAGGATGGGTTTTCACATTATCTCTTGTCTTGATGTGTTTACAGTGTGATTTGTGTCGAATGTATAATTGATATAGATGAGCTTATCTAAATGTGGTGCACATACTCAAATGGTGAATGAACTTATATTTGTGTTGTATATTGAATATGTGTTAATGCTTCACGATTAATGTTTTTATTTATGTCGACGTATCAGTAGATAGTTATCATGAATGAATAGATAAGAACACATGTTTAATTTTGGTTTCAGTCGAATGAATTGGTAGTGATGTAAGGAATAAATCCCCGACATAATTGCAGAAAGTTGGTTCTGGAAGTCCCCATGAGTTATCTCGGATGAGACTTCATCTATGTCGCCGGTGTTTCCAATAGAGTCTTGCTCTGTCGGGCTGATATTTTGGGTATTCTTGATAACAAAGGATCTAAACCTGGGTCTACTAAAATTATGTCAAGACTAAGTTTTTGGTTTTATTATGAAAACGAAGGTAGAATTTCAAATTATGGTTAGGTCCTTCTTTGGGAAAACCATATCCTTGTGAGTGCATTAGGAAGATTGTGTGTTTGATCTAAAGGAAAAATCGAGGCATGCCCAAAGGATTCTTCTTCCCCGGTAACATATAATATATATGGGGGTAAACAAGTTGAGGATCAAGCATTATTGTCTATCTACAATATAGGAAAAATAGTATACTTTCAATTACACGTTGCAATTGTGTGGAGGTGTTGTGGGTTTTGTAATGCTTACAACTTCCAAACCTATGTTATTTAAGGATGCACAATAAAAAATAATTCTTTCTCAATTACATCAAAGCCCTATCATATTCATAGTTCTTATATTGGGGAGCATGATGGAGATGTGTCAATAGTGGAGATCACAACATCAAAGGTAACCCATCTCCATTCACTATATCAAAATGTTTCAATAATCTATTTATTTAATAGGTTATGGCCTCCTACAATGCCAATGTTTAATTGGATTCACTCGACTTTGACAACGAAATTAAAGATATCTATCTATGCTCCAATGGATTTTTTATTATTTAGTTCTATGATCATGATGATTATCAATGAGTGGTTGGGGAGGGTCTTTGGTTTTGGGGGCATGTGTAACTTTTTATAACTCCATTGTTCCGTGACTTTGATTCTAACACTATGTTAGATACTAGATTGTTAGTTTGGGTTCATGTTCCCTATTTTCCTTTACATTTATGGTATTTATCATTTTTTTAGGATATTGGAAATGCTTCGAGAACTTACATCAAATTTAATGTTCAGAGAATTGTAGCAGTTTTATGCACACATCCATGCATAAAATGTTTCTTAGATGGAATAATTTTAAACACATAAAGGTCTTCCATATTACAAGAACATAACTTTCAAGTGCAAATATGTGATTTTTTGAGACATCTACAAGCTACTTGTCCAAATGCTCATGCACATTCTCCCAAGAAAAAGGCACCACGTAAAAACCAAAGAGATGAACTTTCACAGAAAACTCAACTTTGGATATTGACCTTGATGATAAATGAGATAAATCTAGAACAACAAGTGTCAATTATGGAACCCACTTCTTTCTTAGAGAATAAAGTAGAAGCAATAGATATAAGACATTCCTCCTTAAAAAAATCATTGTAACTAAATCTCCTTTAGGTGAGACTTAAAGACATCATAAAACTAATACCACTTAATTAAATGGAAATTGATTCCCTTAAAAACTATGATCTTCCACCTTTGAGCTCATTTTTAATTCTTGAAATTCTTCCTTAAAACAAGTTGAAAAAAATAATTAAAAATAAAAATAAAAATATTAAAGACTTGACACATATACTTCCTTTTATATGACGTGTTTTAAATATCTAAATATATATATATGTGATTTTCATTTTTTATTTTTTATTGTATTAAAAAAAATTAACAAAATAAGATATAAATCGCATAAAGCCTTTTCCCAAAACAAAATGAAAAGTATCTTACTAAATACCTTTCCATGCATCAACAATAGATTTCGATATCTTAAAGAAAATTTCATTCCACATAAAACCTGAGCAATAGCTTAAACAGTTCTTATCGTCTGAACACTTCCATGACATTAAGAAACCATCCACTATAGTGTTCAGTATTATGGACGATAAAAGGAATGACTATTCTATCGGAATTTATCACATATCAATAAAAACAATATAACCAATATAACATACCCAAGTTATACTCATTTTCATTTTGATATTGTTTTCAATATTAAACATGATTGAAAAGCTTTGATTAAAATAAAGATAAAAGTAAATACTGAAATGAAAATTTACTGAAATGATCATATGACTGTATAAATTTCTGTGTTAAGATTAATAGAAAGGCCGCAAGCCGATCACAAGAGTCAGGGACTAACAAGTGACGAAAAAACTAAAATTTAAAAGAATGGGCAAGTAAAGTTTAAAAGAATAGGTACAAGTAGTATATCTTAACTATATAAACGAGAATTGTTTATGAAAATATTTCAATTATACAATAAAAATATGAATATGAGATGAAAAGAAAAATCTTTTAAATCTAAGTAATTTTATAACAACTTTCTAAAAGCTTCACAAATTCAACTTTACAATGACCCATTACAATAAGAAACCACAATATTATCTTGAATTATAGTGAATTATTGTATTTAAACAAGTATAAGTTAATAATTTTCATTTACAAGAATGAAATTTTATGACATAAAAAAACAATAACAACAACATAACATACTAATTGTAATACTATTTTCAATATCAATAAAGTTATAGGAATGGGAGAGTAGACACTATACCAACCAAAATTGTATGGATGAGTGTTCTATTGCATCAAATAATGTTTCATATTTATAGATCAATCTTTCTCTCCACATAAACACATTATTTTAACAATATTAACAAATTATTGAGGAAAATATCTGAACCACACACCAAAATTATGAACACTAACTTGAGAGAATCTCTCAAATGCAACTAATCTTATAACAACCTCCTTAAACTTCACATAAAACCACACAAACTCTACCTTACAATGACCAATTACAATAACAAACCATAGTATTTTCATTTAAACAATTATGGATTATAATTCTTATTAGCATTCTTGTGAATCCGAAATTATCATATAAAACAAACAATACAACAAAACATACATATTTGGGTACTATGTTCAATATCAACAATCAACTTAAACAGGAACAAACTTAGGTGTAGAGGAATGAGACAAAGGCTTAGAGGAATGGGAGAGTAAACATGGTTTATACAGAAACCAAAACTCTATAGTATGGCTACATTTTATTACATCAAACAATGTTATATATTTATGTACCAAGTTTTTCCTTGAAATAGGCTTACTATCTTAACCATATAAACAAACTATTGAGGGAAATATCTCAACCATAAACCAAAAATATAACACTAGCTCTAGTATATCAATGTTCTATTACATCAAATAATGTCAAATATTTATACATCAAATTTTTCCTCAAAATAAACACACTATCTTTTAACCCTATTAAGAAATTGTTAAGAAAAATATCTTAACTACACCATTAAAAATATGAACACTGTGCCTGAGAGAACTCACAAATCTTACAACAATCTCCTAAAAGTCCTCACAAAATCTCTATCTTCATAATGACCCATTACAATAACAACAAGCCACATTATTCCCAAGTATAACCAACTACAATAACAAACCAGTATGAGTTAATATTCTCACTTCAGAAAAAGACAAATGTTAATTCCCTTTGAATTTAGCTAGAATTTTTGTATTTGTACCATCTAGCCCAAGCCAGGTAGTGGAAAAAGTTTAGCGATGTGAGAATGCAGAGTGCCATGTAGAAGAGCTCAAGATGACTACGATTCAGATTGTTTCCAGAGAGCCAGCCTACTCCATTCCCTAGCCTCTCGCTTATTCTATTCACCACAGACACCAGCACGGAGCTCAGATAATAGCCCAAAGATAAAGAACACAAGGAGATTGCAGTGGACAACGATCTCATGCCCGATGGGGCTTGGCTGTAGAAAAATTCTAGAAGGCCTGCCAACGTAAACATATCAGACATGCCCAGAAAAAAGTATTGCCACCCCAACCAGAACACCGAAATGGGCAGTGGTTTGACTGTGTCCAGCAGGAAGCGGTCCCTTGCAACAGTTTTCCTCTTAACCTCTACCAAGGAAGCCACGCTCATGCCCACCGCTGACATAATCAATCCTATCCCCACTCTCTGCAACTGGGTGATACCAGTTTCGTGGCCCGTGATGCGACGGGCCATGGGAACGAAAACCTGATCGTAAAGAGGAGCGAGAATAAGCATGACAATCAGAGATATCGCAAAGAGGGATGCTGTTGGAATCTCGAAACCCTTGATTTTCCTGTTCATGGTACTTGCCTGCTCAACAGAGAAAGTTTGCGTCTGTGCGACGCAGCAATACATTATGATGGTACTCGCGAAAATGGGTAACAATCTTAATACCGATTTTGTTTCCTCGATCTGCGTCACTGTACATAGTTTCCATTGCCTCGTGCGCTCGGGATCTGTAAATCCAGTGCGGCTCTCCGCGATAGCTGCTTTGTCCAAAAACCTGGGCCGGCACAGCCAACCCAATAGGCATTAGGTATAAATTTATACAAACAAAATTACAATTAAATATATCTTCACAGAAGAATACTACTAATGTAAACATGTTACAATGTCGATACCGAAATTGTTCAGTATGTTGAACTGCAGGTAAATCTATCTCGCAAACGTCGTATAGCTTCTTTGAATCTGTCGGCAGTGGTAGCTTCCGATTCCTAATTGCAGCTGTTAATACCTAGAACAAAGAAACTTCAACTTATTTAGCAAAACGGCACCAACCAAAGATAATTCATTAAAAAAAACCTAAGTCTACGATATGATCATTAAGCTTTACACAGTTTGGAAGAATTATCGGAGTTATTAAAGGCAGGGATTGTATCATGAAAGTGTATGGATTTACTGGGAATCGAATCATCAAAGTTTATGAAATTAAATAACAATAATGAAATCGTGAGATTTCCATGCTTCCAGTGACCTTTGCGATACGCGTGAGCGGACTCCCGGAGGGAATCTTGGTCCGATACACGAAAAAACCGGATGGAAATACAACGAGCGCCAAAAGTATTCCTCCCATGGAAACTCCAAATCCCCACTGCCATCCTACGTTTTCTTGTATCCACATGACAAAGGTGACTGCTACCAGGCCTCCTAGGGACAGACTGAAGAAGTACCAATTAAAAAAATTGGATATAAGCCTCCTCTCTGTTGTGTCCTTTTCATCAAATTGATCGGCCCCGTGTGCTGGTAACGAGGCTTTCAGGCCTCCCGTTCCTAGAGCTACGATGTACAAACCCACATAGAGCATGGCCGCCTGTGCAACCGTAGGTTGTTCGCAATTTCCTCTGAATTGCTTGCTGCTGCAGGGTGGGGGCTTCAGAGAAGGAAAATGTGCTTGCAGAGTTAGTATCAATAACCCCTGCATTGCAAGCCATGAATCTCTCAATGAATTCACAAAAAAATGTGGTGTGGAGATTTGTATTTTCTATAAGATAATAAAATGAAAACAACACTATAATCATTAAAAATAACAGGGAGAAACATAAAATGAAAACAACATTATAATCATTAAAAAAACAGGGAGAAACATGAAGAAATTGTTTCTTAATTATTGTATTCAGACCAGTGATACTGTAACCATAATTTAAAGTAATACTAGCATAGTTTGTGGCTGGATTATTTAGATAGAGATCAAATTGTTAAGAGATAGTTATGGAATGGAATAATACGGGTTTAACTGTGAGTTATCTATGTCTAGCTACATGTTATCACTGACATTCTTCTTGTTAATATTCTTTTTCTGTTTATCTCACATTCCTCTAATTATCTACCATGAACAGTTGATTATCCATTCATAAGCTGGAAGTTATCCATACATTGCTACCGGTTATCCATTCATCACCTAGCTACCATTCCTTTTTTATATTCCTTTTTTATATTCCTTTTTTATAATTGTTTATTTGGAATTTTTGAACCATTACCATAAAATCAATCTATACATAAAGAAGTCAATTGATCTAATTATTAAAAATAAAAATTAATTAAAAAAATTCATGTACACATGAAATTATGAAAAGTAATAATTGCACAGAGGACATGCATTCTACAACCCGGTAAGGGAGAGATGTGTAACTCCTTCCATGCTCATCTTAACAGGTGTTTTTTATAAAAAATAATAAAATATTATTAAAAATAATATGTAGGATTAATTTAAATTTAAATTCGTTAGAGTTGAATATATAAAACAACATGAATAACCTAAAATCATAAATATTGGATTACACATTTCCTCAACATCTCTACTCTAAAAAATGGTTTGCACCTTCAGAAATTTGATCCCTCTTAGTGGTTACTAGATCCCCTTAAAGAGATCTGTGCTAGTATATATATAAAATTAAAAAAAAAAAATTTAAACTAATAATTTTCAAACAAGAAATCCAATTTTTTAAGTTTATTATTAAGAAATTAAATTTTTTGAATTTATTATTAAGAAATTTTTTAAATTTATTATCTCAATAAAATGAATCTATTCTAATATTATTGCATTCAAAATAACTACTTCCTTCGAACCTGAAAATTGTCCTCAACTAATAAAATTAAAAATGAAAAATCTGTAAGCAATTAATAAGTTTAAGATGGATCTATAGCAACTAAACCTAGATTTGATTTTTGAAAGAAAAAAAAAAACAACATTTTTTCAAAAATTGGTTTCGTAAAATTTTGATCTATGTAGATATTTGATTAGTGCAGATTTAATGAAAAGCAAATACAAATACACTCACAATTAGATTTAAAAAAATTGGTTTCCTAAAATTTGATCTATGTAGATATTTGATTGGTTTACTAAAATTTTGATCTATGTAGATATTTGATTAGTGCAGATTAAATGACTTTAAATCGACTATTCGACAACCAAAAGCAAATACAAATACACTCACAATGAGATCTGCGAATGCGAATAAGATGATCGTCCAAAATCGGGAAAGGAATGAATCTGATATAAAACCTCCAACCAGAGTTAACAAGAACAAAGTGCCCATGTAAGTCGTGAGCATATTGGCAGATTCCGCAAGAGAATAGTGCATAAAACCAGTGAAGTATGTAATCAGATTGTTCACCGTTGAAACGAATGCCATATTCTCCAGAGCCTCTACCCCTGCATGCATATACATATATAATTAACATTCAGATATCTAACCTAATTATCTCTTCATTCAGAAATCTCTACTAATTACAATTAAGAAGTATGGATACCGCAGACGAATGCTGCTGCCCTAATTCCACCCTGCTCTGATGGCTTAGCAGGCCGACCCCTCCAGTCCACATATCTCTCCGGCCCCATTTCTGTAATATACTTCCCCTGTCCATCCAGAGTTCCAAACCACGTTCAGCCATAAGAAACAGAAATAAATATAGAGAAAGAAAACTGGTAGCTGCCATATTGATGCATGACGGAACATAAGTTCGTTACAGAATCAGTTTCTCTCCAGTCAGCAGATTTATTGTTCTTGTAGAATACCTTGCTTTGAGTTTTAGGAGCACTACAGGACCGGAAATTCACAGAGACAATAGATCTAAATTTCAGAGTCTATAGCTCTAAATTTCAGCAAACGAAACATACAGTACTAAAACTCAAACAATCGGATTTTCTTGTTCTTCCGAGGGTTTTCAGCTGAGCTTATCTAAATGTACAAATTGAGTCAAGATCACTGTATGGTTTAAAACCTGGCTGCTGTCATTCTCAACCTGGCCGGTATACAAACTTCTATCCACCATTCAAAAGAAAAAACACCTTTAATTCTAGTGGACTGATAATTTTTTCTTCCTTTCGGAGCTTTCTCCTACTCATCTCTTTAGTCTTTGTCGATAATCATATTCTTTTCCCCGTTCTACTTTGCTCCTCTCCTGCAGAAGTTCTTCAATCTTTTACCGTGAACTTCCCTTCTGGACCCTGCCCGGGACTGATGCTCCCCACTAAATGTTGGCCTACCAACAACAAAAAACAAACCTCCCCCTATTGATCGCCATTTCTTCACCGCGTTCTAATATCCATAAACAGATGGGAGGTCCAGTTTTATCTAATGGACTATTACAGCAGTAAAAATGATATGTACAGTGACACCCACTAAAACCAATATGGAAAAACTGATTTAACCGTACTAACATTACTGTTTGGATCAGTGGTGCATTTTAGAATTAATGTGACATGTTACTTCCAGTAACAGATATGGTTCAGCACAGCAAAAATGATTTGACCACACTCAACATTACTATTCGGATTCTTCAAATCAGAATACGACTTAGGGTTGGTAGATTTAATGCAGCATATATAAGTGGTTACAGATTAATTCTCATGAAAATCATCTGCAATCATCATTAAGGATCTAAATCGAGTTCCATAATCGAGCGCGGACCTTTTTTGACTTCTGGTCATAAGAAATCACAGTAGATGAGAGAAGCAATGTGGGAAAACTCCAAAATAATCATTATTGTCAGCAGTGGTGGAATTTGACGTTCCACAGCACGTTTTTTCATTTTTATTTTGGAAATTTTTTTAACACTTCAACATCTACGTCCTCCAAAATGTTCAAACCGTCAATTTGACGTCTATTTATAATAATTTGACGTCTATTTATAGTACCTGCGACTGTAGAGGCACTGGTAGGCATGCTGGCCTGTCTTGATGTTGGCATCTGAGGTAGACGACATACTGGAGTGGGGCATGAATTGCTGTGCAGCTGCTTCCTACCCTGCGAAGTTTCAATGTCCTTCTGGGTGGAGTTAATGCTCTCTCAGATTTCTTTTCCTTTTCTTTGAATAATCCGGCCTCCATTCCCGTCTCCTAGCGGCGATTTTGGCTCTCTACTTTGAATGCGGAAATGGCTCCTTGTGTCTCTCGGCCACAGTCCCCAGTGCTGAGTCTGGCCTGTGTTGTCTCTGCCTGCGTGCCTTTTAACTTTTCTAACAACTTTCTGAGGCACTAATTTTGTCTTGCAGTTCCATCTCACGTGCCTGTCACAGTCCCCAACCCTTCATTCTTTATACGCTTTCAAATTCTCCCAATTCAAGTCATATTGCAGTGCTGCAGCCTCATCTCTTATTCGCCATGGCTGACTCGACTCCAACCTTCATACCCCCATCTGACTTTTAACTTCGGATATGGTATGACCGTGATTAGATCACATGATCAAATGATCTATATGCCACTTACTGTTTATTAGGGTTTCATTTCTCGCCCCCTTGTCTTAGAACCAGAGTTTGGAGCTTCGGCGATCTCTGGGCTCTGGATGTTGCTGCAGCAGCATAGAAGCAGTATTATTATTATATAGTAAAGCTGCAGTTGAGTTCAGAGCTTTATGATCCCAAGGATATTAAGGCAAAAAATGATTGCCCATATTGGGAATTTAATGGTGTCGTTCGATCTCCCTCAGGATATGGCAGTTCCAGAAGCTTGTCATCTCTAGAAACCAATGATGTCATATTTTGAGAGTAGGATCCCTGGATAAAATTTGCTTGTTGTGTTGTTGCATATTTTGAGAGTAAATTTTTATGCAAATTTTTTAATCACACTTAAGTATAACATAAAAAAAATATTTGACAAGCACCAAATTGCCTGGGACGTAAAATGACAGGCACCAAAACAACTCCAAAATGTCACCAAATTTTCGGATGACAGGCACTGGAAATTTGAAATTCCAGGCCTGATTATGATTGACAAAAGTATGAGGTCACTTGATTTTGATGGTGGTAGAGTGGATGTAATGTGTTTCCCTTTTTTTAAGTGAAGGGTTAAAGTTGATGAAAAATGTTGAGTCACTTGTGATATCCAGCTCGAGTAGTTTTTAAGTTTCTACATTAAGTTAATCTAATATCTATAAAGTTGTACTTTGTAAGTTTCTACATTAAGTTAATTTAATATTTATAAAGTCTAAAGTTTATAACGTTTGAATATTCAATTTATTAAATAAAAATTTAAAAGAATTGTTATTTAAACTTTGGTGTAAATTATGATTATATTTTTTGGAATCTATACATTTTAAAGGTAACTCTTGCATATAATTATACGAACTTTGGTGATATAATAATTTATTATCATCATCATCCAAAGATATATTCTATACTTTTAATAATACTTTTAATAAGCTGTACCAATTTTCATATTTCTTTGATAATATAATAATTTATTATCATCATCATCCAAAGATATATTCCATACTTTTAATAAGCTGTACTAATTTTCAGAAGAATGAATCACCTATGTTATTTCTCTTTAAAAACTAAGATTTATATAAACTAACTACTGTTATGTTTTTGGTAATGAATAAGATATATTTTTCAAAGATTGAAAATTTTATTCAATATTAATATTTATGGTTTTGAATTCATTTTAATAATTACATAAAAAATAAAATAATAAATAAAATTTCAACATTGGATAATTGAAATTAAAAAATAAAATTCAAAATTTTTAAAGAAATAAAATATTATTTAAATTTTGCAATTATTTTTTGAAATAAAAAAATAAAATTAAAAAAACTTTAATTAAATTAAATACTATTTAATTTTTGCAATTGTATTCTAAAATTAAAAAATAAAATTTAAAGAATTTAAATAAATCAAACATATTTAAATTTTGCTATTATTTCCATAAATATAAAAATTAAAATTCAAAAAAGTGAATCAAATATTATTTAAAATTTGTAATTCTAGTCCAATAAGAACAATGCTTTTATGGAGCCTTTTACACCCTTCATTTTTAATTTAAATAATTTCACATTTATTAAGAAATTTACTTTATAACAATATATAAACTCTAACATGTAAATCCTAATATATTATTATCTTATGTTAAAGCCATATCTCCTAAAACAAATGACATATGTTAAAATGTTAACTATAAGTTTTTTTTTTAATTTCGTATGATAAGACTTTAATGTATAAAAAATTTATTGATAAATTCAAGTAGAAAAGAAAAAAGTGATGATGGACATAGTGTATTTTACTAACTACTAAGTTTTAAGAAGTGGTACTCCTTGTACCATGTGCATGGAGCCCCTTTTACACTTTTCAAGTTAGTTTGACTTAATTATTAATATAGATATATTTTAAATTTAAGTAGATCATAGAGGATAAACTTTATAATACTTTTATCATTTAATTTTATATCATGTATTAAATCTCCAATCTTTTATTTTAAAAGATAATAGAAAAAAAAATTTCATTAAAAAATATTGATTTTTTGATAAATTCAAGTTGAAGATGGAAGGCTACCTTAATTTTATTTCTTTTAGCTTTTGTTTAAATTTAAACATGGATGACTAGCTAATGGATTTTTTTTATTTAATTTGTCACATAGATGTACTTACAACATATAATCCATATTACAAAAAATACTTCACAAAGGTCTTAAAATCAAATCTCACTAAGCCACTTGGGGTTATTAGTTTTCCTCACACATGTGTCCAAATGAATCTACAACTAGCATAGATCCATGTACAATAAAACCATGGGTTGTTTAGGAGGCCTTGTACATGGTTTAAAAACCATGTGCAAAGCCTCCTAAACCATATACAATAAAACAATGGGTTGTTTAGAATGCCTTGCACATGGTTTTAAAACCATGTACAAAGGCAACATTTTTTTGCGAATAATTCAATTTTGTGTTTTTTTCTTGACCCACATATTTTTTTTACAAATAATTAAATTTTTACTTTTTTATTGTTTTGTTAGTTAGGAAGATTACAACATCTCCCCCATATTAAATTGTTTTTGTGGCCAACATTTATTTTGGCCTATTAGAACATTTATTTTTTATTAATAAAAATAACTTTACGAAAGTGATATTATTTTTTATTTTGTGTTACAAAATCTCTCCCATAATATTCACTATCACTATTATTTTTTGGCGACATGTTACAAATGTTACATCACGTTACAAGATCTCTCCCATAATATTCACTATCACTATTATTTTTTGCCCACATGTTACAAACGTTAGTAATGTTACATTACATCACGTTACAAGATGTCCCCCATACTGAGTTGTAAAGCGCCTCTCGGTGCAATAACTAGCCTAATGTCTCAATAAGTGAGGGCTATATTTCTCCAAGTTGATTGTACTAGTTATAAATTTACTACAAACTATTATCACTTAAAAAGTTGTTTTCATATTCTTTGACATGTAGTAACATCTTTTAGAATTATTTTAATAATCAATAACAATTTAAGATTTAAAAGGAATTTTATTTTATTTTGACAATTATATCATTGATGCTTGATAGTTATTTTAGTATTTACACTTTAAACACAACTAATGTATTAAGATATTTAACATAAAACTTAGGGGTTAATTTACTTTACACATATTTTACATAAAAGGAGGGTACTAAGAAACTATGTTGCTTATTTCACTTGTAAAATAATGCTACAATAGGCCACCACAAAGTACTTACTTAACTTCCTTAAAGGGTCTCTTCTATGCCCCCTTCTTGCATGGTCTTGCATGGTGTATGAATGGACATGGGGATTGTGGTTAAGTGAAATTCCTTAGTAGAGACAATCATTTATTTTGACTTGGCTTGGTGCGCAATTAAATTAATGGAGAAAATGGGGATCCAAAAGAAACAATGAATGCACCTAGACTCAATGATTTTGCAACTAATTTGTTAGATTAGTCCTCCAATTTGCAAAGATGGATATGATGTTCATGTGCATTAGATTTTAAGAAGAAAACTATTATTATTATTTTATGAATTTGGTTTTAAGGAGGCATAAATCACATTTAGATCATAGTGCTCCAAAATTTAATGTGTAATTAAATTAGAATCTTCTGAGTTTCTTTTATTTATATTTTAAACACAAAGATACTATCTTGTGCCATAAAAAAAAGTTCTTTCACTTTCATAAACTAATATGATTTGGG